>JAXGGA010005652.1:0-76386 GCA_038373865.1 Uloborus plumipes
CTACACGGTGAAAAGCTGAAGACGTTTCCCTATTTCTCTTGAAACAATATGGACATTTATTTGTCATATTCAATCCGTGGAACACAGCGTCAAGTTGGTGACGGATGCATCACTGACATAAGTGGAATAGAAACGAGGGATGGTTTCGTTCGTGCGCAAGGTAAAGGTGCCTTTCTTTGAAAATAAAAAAGATTTTTTTGTGAAAAGCTCAAACTGTGACACATAAAATTTTCGTATCATGTACGTTTTGTACATTTGTACATATTTTTAAAAGCATATTTCATTTATTTTTAAGTAATGCTGTTTAATGTTGTCATATGTTTGCAGTTTCATAATTTTTATGTCACATTTTGTAAAAAAATTCAGTTTTTACTTAATATTGTCCTAAAATCACTATTTTTCACTGTTTTGTTTCTTTTTAAGATGCTTGAAATATAAATATATCATATAAAATAATTTTTGTGAGTTTATTTTATATGCTTTGAATGCATGAATATATCTTATGAGTAAAAAAATGCAATAAGATTAGCTAACGGCATTGTTTTTTATATTTTAACCATAAAATCCCTATAAAAGCTATGGTAAAACTTTGCGATCGCAGCGCCCCCTGAAGATATTAACCGATTTTTCTCAAAATTTGCACAAAAGCTAACTATCAACAAAGACAACTTTTGGCAGCTATTAGAAGTTGATCTGAAAATTTTTTTATTTTTCGCCCCACCCTAATGTACATTGTAAATCCACTAGCATTACTAAAAATATTTTTTATCCTTTAAGTTAAAAGTAAAAACAGTTACAAAATCAGCTCTGAATGTTACGTTTGTGACTATGAAAAAACCCCATTTAAAAAAATCATCGTTTTTACTAAAAAACTTGAAACTTCAAAGTAATCCCGGCAGACCTAAATATTTTTCAATTTCAAAATAATTTTTTTGGTAGCTGTGTGAACACAGTGATAGCATTTTACCAACTTCAGATTTTGAATTTCAAAAAAAAAAAAAAAAACGTGATACACCCTTATGGTTGGTTTCCTTTTCCCCGACGAAATCGAGATTTCTTGCCCCTGCATCGTTGCTTTCTGAACCGCAAGAGTGCACTCGCTACAAAACTCGTTTTACAGGGTTCTTCCCTACCCGTCTGTAAGGTTTTCAGACCAACTTCTTTCAATCGCTTTCCATATACAGCTCGATTTTTTGAACGGTGAAACTGATTTCGATCACTTAAAGTGTGTGAAACAATATTATAAACTTTTGTTTCAAAAGCTGATGTAGTTTTTTTACGCCATTTGCTAAGTATCGTGCACTTCTGACGTAAGATTATAACTTCTGTTTTCCAGTGAAATATACGTAGAATGTACTTTTTTTAAGAATGAGAAACATAAATGGTGTGTGCCTGCTGTAAAATGTTGTTCCCTTTTATCTTAAAATTGTGTAATTTGAGCAAACCGGTTGTGAAATAGCTTGTACATTTTTCATGATATGGTATAATTTGTACATGATTGTATTTTATATCTTATCAATAGGGATTACAAAGTTAATAAAATTATTTTTTTTTCGTTTATTGTGTTATTATTTCGTTTATTGTGTTGGTGATTTTTAAATTCTTACAGTTTCGTATTGAATTACTAGAAGTCGACTTACTCATTTTTGTTTAGCATACGACGCAAAACACATACGATTTTATGAAAACAAAGGTTGAACAACGGAGCTCTTATGAAATGAGTTATAAGTATAAGTACTATAAAATCCATGTTGTTTTGAACCCATGCTAGCTCCAATAACATGATAGTACTGTCAACCTCAAAACCGCGATTAGTACCGTTGAACGCATCTATTGAAAAAGAGCTGACAGGTTGATTAAGAAAATGCTTCAAGGCAGAATTTTTGCTTAGTCCGATATTATTTTATTTTCGTAGATCCCACAAAGAAGGGGAATAAATTTGACACAAAATAAGAGAAATCCACAAACCAACACCTCTACTAAACGAATCCAATGATAAAAAACCCCTCACATTCGTTATCTTTCTATTACTATCACCCCTATTTTGGTAAAACCAGAAGAGACCTGACGGCATCCGCAAGTTCGTTTGAAATCGCACGTTAAACTATCAAGCAGTCCTTAAAATAATGCTTATATAATCCATCCAAGCCAAGTACTCCCCTCCCGCATGTACACACATTTCATTCAAAGTTAAATCAACCATCAGATCTTGGATACAATGTGCCTCTTCTTTGCTCCGAATCTTAATTTTAGAACTTGTCTGCGGGCCAAGTGGGGCAGCAGACGATTTTCAGACCCGCCATTTATTAGGGGGAAAGAAGATGGAATGATTTCCCCTCCATCCCATCAATCAAAGAAAACCACTTCCGGGATCCAACCCATCTCTGGGCGATTAAAGATTCATCGCAAAATGAAGCCATGAAATATTAAATTGTACAGAGATGGGGTGATAAAATTGGGAGTTTTTGGTTATTTCAAATGATCTGGCTAAGCAGCTGACTTGTCAGATCATTCTTCTCGAAGTTTTTTTTTTACAAATGAAGTGGAGTTGTTTTACCTTAATGCTAGTTTGATGAAGTGAAAGTATCGTTAACGATTTTAAACTTTTGCAGGGTTCGTACGCTCTTTCAATACTCCTTCACTTAGGAAAATTGTTTAAAGGGTCTTTCATACTCCTACATTTTAATGCGAACTCCTTCAAAACTCCTTCATCTTTAGTTTACACATTCATAATCTTCCTCTATGACAGTCTTTCAACACATACCAATTTTCTTTTCTCCAATCAAGCAAATCTTGCGACTAAACGTCTCTAAATATCCCCACTATCAAATAATATCAAAGATGTAGTTTAAAATAGTCTCTGAAATTTTCATTTCGAAAAATTCCGATTAGTTTTTTGAATTCCATTCATTTTTCTATTATCATCAATGATGACTTTCAATTGCGTTTTAAGAGTTTAAATTTTAAAAAAATTGTAAGAACCCTCGGACTTTCCCTAGCATCATCAAGCGTATCCTATAATTTCGCTTTTGGGCCCTCAGGCTCTGCAATCCCATCCTTTCTCCTTATGTTACTAAAGATGACTTGGCATTGCGTTTGTAAGAAAAAGGGGGAAGGAGTTATATAGAGAGACGACACTGCCAGAAATATTCATTTCATTATTGTAAAAATAATATAAATTTAACCCATTAATGCCTAGCGTCCCTTTTTAGGGACGGTTCAAAAAAGGGTCTGAATTTCCCAAAAATGAACATTTCCACCAAATAATATTTTTCGATTAGTACCTTGGTATTGTTTCAATTCGTTATTAACAGATCGCAGCACAATACCATCGTAAAGTGTGTTCTGTAGCAGTTTTAATATCATCTTTATCAGAAATGACATCGTTCACAATCTCAAGAAAAAAAGCTAAGTTTTCAAAGTTATTCCCAGCTTCACAGTTTATGTTCATTGCTGATTTTATTTCTTCTTATAAAATGTCTTTTTAAATATTATATCGTAGGCAGAAAAAAAATTTAGTAAAAAAAGGATGTACCCTCTGGGGTTTATCGTAACTTTTAAGGGACGATGTTTCTTTCCTTAATAAAAAAAAATATTTTTTACATAATATTTTTAATTGTTTTTCCTGTCCATTAAACATTGTTTGTAACCAGTATACAAAATATCTTTGGAAAAAAAATGTCAGGCATAGTAAACTGGTTTTAAATCATGGTAAAAGTAGTCCTTCAAAATCTCATTTTGCTCTTTCGAATCCCCTTCAGTTTTGTTTCTAAAATTCAGTACGAACCCTGTTTCGTGTGTGTGTGTGTATTCAAGATAGGAAAATTTTATAATGAAAAAAATTTTCCGATTCTTACCAGGGAACCGTACGAATAGTGTTATAAAGAAAAAAAGTTTTCGCAATTGAAAGAGCGCTTTGGGACATTTTTATGACCGAAAAAGTTTTTTGCATTGTTCCTCCGTTTTCCAGATATAAAGTTTTAAAGTCAGTCAAAATTGAAAGCGCAAAATTTAAACACTTGATATCAGATTAAAGGTTGAAACGTTCAACTTCCTTTTCTCTGTAAACTTTTTTTAAAAGATTTATAGAAATTTTGATTTTCTTTTTCAATTAAAATAAACAAATTTTGCTACATTTAATCAAACTCTTTGGAAAGGGACAAGTAAATTTAGTATTTAAAAATCTTCAGATAAACGTTTGGCTTTTCGTTGTATGCTTGAAACTTGTAAACAAAAGAAAATGAAGTATTTCAAGACATTGTTGCGTTAATAATTTTCTGAAGGACCACTTGAGGAGGGGGAGGCTCTAAACATGAATGCACTCTTCGAGATCTAAACACACTCCGTGAATGTAATTACAATTACATAGTCTTGAATCATAATCACGGATACACTTATAATAACTTCTTAATTAAGACTGGTTATTGAATATAGTTTAAGTGAAACTATTTTTCCATATATTTTGTAAAAAGAAAAAGTCTACTGCGATAATGATTTCTGCATTTGAAAGGGGGGAGGCTCTTATTCGAAGGGCGGCTAATGGTTTTTGACCCTGAAAAATCCTCTCCGACCGCTTTCCCCTCGCCTGCAACTAATCTGTCCTTCATAATAGATTTTATATAGAGTGATAATTAATAGAATTTAGTAGTGCAGTTTGTTTTCTTTATGGTTATACGCTCTGAAATTCATGTTGTGTTTTTCCTTTTCAGAGGAGCAGGAAAGAGTGCAGAAAAAAGTTTTTACGAATTGGACCAATCATTATTTAGCTCAGGTAAGCCAAAAGACTTTTCTGTTCGTTTCGGAAAGTGTTTCTAAAAAAACCTACTTCAGTCTACTTCGTGATCGTTATCTTGATAATGCTCTAATGTGAATTGATTTTCTGCAATCATGTGTCACACAGAGTATAGGTTAGGCTTGTGAAGTTGCGAGACGATGAATGAAAAATGATTTTACTCAAGTCCAATATTTTCGTAAAACCATTATTTTCATTCAGAGCCGAGTTTAGCTCCACGCTGAATCTTAAATCTAGAAAATTTGAAATCTGCCGTCCCCCGTCCCCCCGGCGCGCTTAAAATTTAAAGCAACTTTCCTTGAATATCTGAACTGAAATATGTTTAAATAGTTATTTTAAAATTCAAGCTTATGCAAAATGATCAAGTCTAACTACAGCATATTAAACAGCATGAAAAAAAAAAAAAAACGATTCTGACACCACTCTGTCGTGTATTAAACCACTTTTGATGGTGTTGAAATTGCGGTTCATGCGTATTTTCATAAGACAAGGACGTATGTTGAATATGTGAAGAAAAAATCGGGAATTCGCTTGAAAATTTAGACATTTCTTTTTCCTAGTTCAAAGCTGCACTATAATTCAGGGTTGCCACAGGAAAAATGTCACAAAAAAGTAGCAAAAATCGCCTAAAAATACTAAAAAAGTTGCAAAAAAGTTGCCTTGAAAATAAAAAAAAGTTGCAAAAAAGTAGCCATGAAAAAAAAAGTTACAAAGAAGCTGAATAGAAACATGTGACAAGCTAAACTGAATATGAGTAATGCTTTAAAACAAGTTAAAAAAATATACAGGTTTTGAACTGATGGATTAAATCAAAGATACAAATGAGGAAAAAAAACCAAAGAGTACAATCGAGGTAATTTACTTTACAAGACTGCTACCATTCAAAAGAAAAAATAATAATATACTCATATAAATACAGAAAATTTATTCCGAAAATCCATGTTTTTGTTTTTTTACAGAAAAATGACTATCAGAGTATTTTCTTTTTGTTCACTAAGCAATTTAATTTATTTTCTTCATCTTCATGCTCTCTTTCCCTATTCCTCAACTTTATATTGCCTTCTAACATACCCTGAGCTATTCTAATACTTTCAGTGTCTTTTGCTTCAATAGCTGATTTTAGCCTCTGGTTTGCCTGTTTAAAAAGTACATCAGCTGATTTTTGAGTGTCCTTTCTCTCTCTCTATTTACTAGTTTGACTTTTTCTTCTAACTTTTTAACAGATCCCTTCAAACTTGACAGTTTTTTTTTTCTATTTTTCTTTGTTTAAACTTTTCTTCCTTTTCTTTTTCTAATCTCATTTGCTCTTCCTTCTTTTTCTTCTAGTCTTCAAGGTAGAACTGGTATGATTTGCGTGCACCAAAAGCTAAATTTAAAAGTTCTTTATCAATTTGGAATTGTGTAACTGTAGAATAGCGCTTCAGAGCATCATACAATAAGCCTGTCGTTCAATACACATTCCGACATCAAATATTTATCTTCCGAAAGAACTCTCCTGGATATTGAAAACCCCCCTCTTTACTTCACTATTACCATGAGACTAAATGTGACTAAAAATGAATGTTACTTTCTCTGACGAAAATTATTAAAATTTGGGTGGCTTAGATGGATTATAATTCTATTAGCTTGACTAGAGAAAAGATCCGATGAGCATATGCTGTGCCGCTTTTACATTAAAATCTGGCTTATTTGGGACAGTTTCCAAAGAGGCTCAAGCACAGTTTTTTGTTTTTTTGATGCATCCCGATTCAGTTGTTCATCTCCTTAGCTGTCACGTACTGTTTTTGACCCAAGTAGAAGTTTTGTAGGATAAAGGGGCGAATCTTTAGTTCGAGCCGTTTTTACAGTTCCTTCATCTTTAGGAATTATAATTTTACTTGGCCTTTTTGATCGATATGCATGTCTGAATTTGCTCTCCACGAAGTAAAAAACAATGTACTATCATACAAGGGCCAATTTAAAAGATGAAAAATTAGTAAAGTGATTTCATTTCCAAATTTTGGCTTCCAAACTTTCTCTTCTTTACACGAGAACTACAGAGAGTTTGGGAGTTTGATTATTCATTCAGCAATCCCTGCACCTTATAGTCGAAGCAAAAAGCCCCTCCTTTCCTCCAACAATTACCCTTCAAGAGATATTTGCATAAAATCTGACTTTTGTCTAAGCAACAGCAAAAAAATATGTCTTTTGTAATTTCCGATTTTCATTTCGGTTATATTTTTAAAAACTCCAGACACGTATTTGGGACAATATTATCTACCCGCAGTAGAAATTTGAAAGCATTTCACTGAATAGTTTTCTTTTTATTCATATATTTGCATTTTGTCTGAAGTATTGCATCGCACTGTAGCTGCCCTGTGCCCAGTCAAGGTTGCTGCAAAGATCTGCACTGTATAAGGTTTCAGCTTCACGAAAAGCTCAGATATCGGTAAAGTACGATGTATGCAAATCAGTTCCATACAAGATCGACTTTCGTTTTCGTATCACTTAAGCCAAGCCCAACTTGTTGATTGGATGCAGTGGATTGGTGCAGGCCGCCCATAACGTTTATTTAGGGAAGGTTTTATTCTTGAAATAAAAATGATTTTATAAAAAACTAACGTTGGGGGGAAAAAGTCTCCAAAAAAGCAGATTCAGTAAAAAAAAGTAGCTTTTTGGCCTGTTTTTGCATAAAAAAGTAGCTAAAGTCGCCTTGTGTCCAAAAAAGTAGCAAAAAGTAGCATTTAAGTATCCTGTGGCAACCCTGTAATTTCATTAAAATAATTCCTATTTCACCACATTTTTCTGACGTGGTTCAAACTGACCATAAATAACCGGATAACTAACTCTGAATCATGCCAGTAATTCATTTTAAATAGGATTTCCTTATTTTTGTTTCTTAATTTCGAATCACTATATGATATTTTAGGAGTTTTTCATTCGTGTTATACCAACAAATAGTTAAATGGTGGTTAAATTAGTAAGAAGCTTAAAATATAGAAATTGTGGATCAAAGATACCCTGATTGACTGTACCTGTTTGAATTTTTTTTAAATAACAGTCAATGCACTGAAAAAAAAAGCTGTTATTTTTACAGTATAATACTGGCAGCAGAGATTCCTACAAAAGCACATTAATAAACTGAAACTAGCAATTGTACAGTTTACTGCTGTAAATTTAGCAATTTTACAGTTTACTACTGTAAAATTAGCAATTTAGCTGTATTATACTGTAAAAACAACATGAATGTTTATTTCAAAAATTTTAAGAGTTCCGTGTTATGCCAACAAATACAAGAAAACTAGTTAAATTAGAGAGAAGCAGTTTTAAATAGAGAAATTGTGGTCGTGAATGATTGTACCTGTTAGTAATTGAAAAAGTAAAGACTGCGTTGAAATTTATTTGGAATGTGTTTCGTTTCTTTTTGTTCTGTAGCATGATCCTCCCATGCGAGTTGATGATTTAATCGAGGATTTGAGAGATGGTGCTAAACTCATCGCGCTCATCGAACACCTTTCTGGCGAACGTCTGGTAAGTTTTTAACTTTGATTTTGTTTTTGCTCTCTCAACAGAGAAAATTTACGAAGTTTATTACATTGTACTAAAGAAAAACATTTTTATCCGATCAAAAATATTTAATCCTTTTTGGACATTTTTTGCGGGAGAAATTCTGAATTTTATCACAAAATCATTTTCTGACAATTGTGTTTTACACAATTGTGAGAGTTAATAGCAAAATGAGTCTCCCTTCGCTTCAATGGACGCTTGCCAGTGAAATATCTCCATTTTAAGCTTGTTTATCTGGCACAAAATCAGCAAGCTCCCAAAACAAAACATTTTGTTAGATAAATGTTCATTTCGAACACAGTCAACGAAACGCGCATAATTTGTTGGCATGGTTAGATGGTTAGAATGCTAAAATCAAGTAGTTGATGAATGCTGCTAACATTCTGTGTTTACATTCAAACTCATCTCTTTGTCGTTTCCAGCAGTTTTGTAAATGGTTCTTAAATGATAAATGTACTTTTTGCAAAGTTACGATAGGCATAAAATTGGAAATTTTCCCCTACTATTGTTTAATATAATGGAATATTTTATCCCGGACGACGGACCTTTTATGAATTTTCATGCTCGTCTGTTCGAGTACGAAATGCTCCACTATGACTTTAGAGAATTGCAGTTTCAAGTGAGATTACAAACATTAGGGCACGGTTCTAAAAAGTTTCATACAGATCAACAACATCCAAATCCATGTTCTTGTCGAGATCGGAGCCGGAGGTCATGTGATCCAATGCATAGGCGGCTGGTGCAGCAAAAAAGTGGGGGTTCAAGAGAAATACGGGTGAGGGTGTCGAAAGAAATGGGGGGGGGGGGGGTTAGCACCTTTAAAGCTTTTTTGTTTGTTTGTTTGCTACAATTTGACTATGATATTGGATTTTAATACTGCTGATTAACTAACTTCTAAAAAATGCGGAATAAGGCCTCAAAAATCAAAGGGGCTGGTTGATTTTCATCCATTCTTATGAAATAACATGACAAAAGTGCGATTTTTGGAATTTTCAGCTTCAATTTTGGTAAAATTAATCAATCCATTGAATAAAAAATCACTTCTCACTCGATCATTACGTTTTAACCGTGAAAAAAGAGGGTGCAAAGCTCCTTTACTTTTGGAAGTGAGGGGGCAGTCGCCCTTCTCTGCCCCCTGTACGAGTCGCCTATGATCTATTGCCTATACTCAAAAGCGACAGATGTGTACTTTTAGTACCACAAAAAACGTTTTCTTCTTATGGCAATTTTACAGATTTTATAGTTTGTTAAAAATCTTTTAAATATTTAAGATCATTTTTGTTGATAAGTTAAAAGAGGGATTGGAGTTTCCTCTCGATACCTAAAATCTATGATACCGGGTAAAAAAGAAAAAAAAAATGAGAACAGTTTTTAAAACTTTTTAAATCCCCCCCAACCCCCCCAAAAAGCTGAAAATATCCATTTTTTTTGGTTTTTCTGGTTTGTTCCTGGATCAGAAGGTATTATTCGATCTCAATATATTTTTTAAATTTCAGAAGGCTTCACCAATCGTAACTTTTCCGTCCGAGAGCATTAAAATAAAACATTGAAACAAAATTTTAAAAAATCGCTAAAACACATGAAAATTTTCATTTTTTCAAAATTTCAGGCTCGTTGCGGGATCGGAAGATATTATCCGATTTCAAAAATTTTTGTTTTGTTTTGTAAGTCTTCACCAATCGCAACTTTTCAGCACTATTACGATTCGAAAATAAAAACTTTGTTTTTTTCGCTCCACCCTAGGATATGATTTTGATTATGAAGCCTTTCATCTGTTTCATATTGAATTTTATAGTATACTATTCACAGAGAAGTTGTATATATGTTGTTTTATTTAGTTATTTACTACTAACTATATTACTACTAACATTTATTTCCTTCTTTTCCAGCATGGAGAAAGGGGGAGGCGTTTACGAAGACCACATTTCCTCAGCAATGTTAACCAAGTCTTGCAGTATTTGGAAAGAAAAAGGGTAAGTAGGGGGTCAATCTAGAGAGAAATTAGGTCCGTTAAAGGACCCTTCACAAAATTTAGTCACTCAAAAAGGGACCCTTCACAAAATTCAGAAACTCAAAAAGGACCGTTCACAAAATTCAGAAACTCAAAAAGGGATCTTTCACAAAATTCAGTCACTCAAAAAGGGACCCTTCACAAAATTCAGTCACTCAAAAAGGACCCTTCACAAAATTCAGTCACTCAAAAAGGACCCTTCACAAAATTCAGTCACTCAAAAAGGACCCTTCACAAAATTCAGTCACTCAAAAAGGGACCCTTCACAAAATTCAGTCACTCAAAAAGGACCCTTCACAAAATTCAGTCACTCAAAAAGGGACCCTTCACAAAATTCAGTCACTCAAAAAGGACCCTTCACAAAATTCAGTCACTCAAAAAGGGACCCTTCACAAAATTCAGTCACTCAAAAAGGGACCCTTCACAAAATTCAGAAACTCAAAAAGGGATCTTTCACAAAATTCAGTCACTTAAAAATGGACCTTTCCGACAGAAATCCGAGTCTAAAGAACAATCGGGAACATTTCTTGCCGTAACTATTTTTCATAAAATTCCAAAAACAGGACCTTGGTCAAATATCCTGGATTGACCCCTGGTAAGGGGCATACCCCAAAAATTATTAGTCAAAATTATGCAGCTGTATTTTGATTTTTATTGCTTATAGACAGCTTTCGACCGGTTCAGCCCTTAGGCATCTTTTCTGAGCGAACATTTAGTTGTTTTTTAACAACTTATTTACATATATTATCTGTTTCATATGCATTTATCTGTTGCTCAAAATATAAGGAAATGAAATAATATAAAATTTACTCTAATAAACAAAACTCTGAAATTAAAATTGGATTTAATTAGTGATTTTTGCCAGTGTGCCTAAACAGTTGTTCCTCCAAACTCGCTTTCTAATTTTACGAAATTTTCTATCTTTTTGCCTGTTTTAATTAAAGATAGGATCATCAAAGAAGGCGTTGTACATATGCTTCTGTTAAATAGAAAAATAAGAAAACAAAAAAGCTTTGGTCTCTTGTGTCAAACCTTTGGTTACTTGTGTCAGACTGGTATCCAACACTGCTGGATAGTAAAATGTACACTGCTCGACATTGAAAATGCAACACCAAGAAGGAGTGGTCAGAAATTCATGCAAATTTTACCGTAGACGCACGTCACTGAGTTATGCAAATGATATGAAATGCGCAGCTCTCCGACGCACGTGAAGTAAGGTATAAGAGAATGAAGTTGAAAAGTGGGCTATGTTCATGTTGGTTTTTCTGCCAGACTAGTTATCGGAGAAATTTGGTTTTTGTCTCGAAGGATACGTGTGATAGGAGGAAATGTCACGCCGTCCTCAACGAAGACACTTCCAGCGTATAGACGACTTTACAAGGGGTATGGTGATCGGACTGAGAAGAGGAGGTTGGTCCATACGTCAAATTGCAGCTGATACCCACATGGATGCAAGCACTGTGCATCGGCTGTGTCGGAGATGGTTGGAAAGAGGAAATGTAGCCACATTGAGGGGTGCAGGTGCAGCCAGAGTGACGTCAGACCGCTTGGATCGACGGATTCACCGACAAGCTGTGGCGGACCCGCAAGTCACTTATACGTCGATTCTGCAGCACGTGCAAGGTACCCTGGATGTTCCTGTGTCGACCAGAACCATTTCCCGTCGACTGGTTGCACGTGGCCTGCAATCACGGTGCCCGCTAAGAAGACTGCCATTGACCTCACAGCACAGACTCCAACGTTTGAAATGGTGCCGGACCAGAGCGACGTGGATGGCAGAATGGCAAACCGTAGTGTTCTCAGTTGAATCCCGCTTCTGTTTGTCCAGCGATAGTCATCGCATACGTGTGTGGCGTCGACGTGGAGGAAGATCGAATCCGGCAGTAACTGTGGAACGCCCCACAGCGCGACAACGTGGCATAATGGTTTGGGGCGCTATTGCATACAATTCAGTATCACCTCTAGTTCGTATTCGGGGCACTATGACGGCCCAACGATATGTAGATAATGTACTGCGGCCGGTGGCAATCCCCTACCTTCAGGGTCTGCCAAATGCAATTTTTCAACAGGATAACGCCCGGCCTCACAGTGCTCGAATCAGCCAACATGCTCTACGAGGTGTACAGATGCTTTCCTGGCCACCATACTCTCCTGACTTGTCACCAATCGAACATGTGTGGGACGTGATTGGACGCCGTTTGCAGAACCTGTCACTGCCTCGTTCAGAGGACGAACTGTGGCAAATGGTTGAAAGGGAATGGAGTGCCATCCCTCAGGACACCATCCGCAGGCTTATTGACTCCATGCCTAGACGTGTTTCTTCGTGCATCGCTGTCCGCGGTGGTCCTACTTCTTACTGACCCGACGCCATCCTCGCTCTAAATTTTGCTAATTTATTTTGAAATAAATATCACTTATTGTTCCATGCTGTCTCTGTTTTTTTACCAAATTTCATCAATTTCTGACCACTCCTTCTTGGTGTTGCATTTTCAATGTCGAGCAGTGTATAAAATTTTGTTGTGAGACCTCTAACTACACAATTTCTTTTACTTGATTGTTCTAGAATGTGTTTTCCATTTTTCCAGATAAAACTTGTAAATATCAATGCCACCGATATCGTTGATGGAAAGCCAGCAATTACTTTAGGATTAATTTGGACTATTATCCTACATTTCCAAGTAAGTAAGGACACGTTTTTATTCTTTTTGTTTTTTGAATTTATTGTAAAAGAGTAATTTTGTTTTTTAAAAATCACTACTGATTTGAGATATGCATTTGCTAGTATTCTTGAAAAAGGTCTTGGAACAAAATTTTGAAACATTGTATGAGCAACCTAATGCTTTTATACTTTTATTCTTTCATACTATGAACTTGTCTTTGACGGTCATATTCATTATGAAAGCTTATAATTAAACTCTTGCCAATATGATCATGTTACAATTAAAAAAACTAATACTAATAAATTGAAACTAATTACATACAGTCCATTCCATAATTGTCCTGAAACATATTCTTTCTTCACATTTAGAATAGACTGTCTACTATTCTAACTATTCTAAATAGGAGAAAGAATTGTCCTGAAACATATTCCTTCTCACATTTAGAATAGAATCTTTATGTAGAAGTTTCATATATAAATCCTCATTAGGAGTATGGTGTTCAATTTTGGTTTCCTTATCCAAGAAAGATATTAATTTATTTAAAAAGGGTGCAAAAGAGGGCTACAAGATTAGTGAATGGATTTTCTAATTTAGACTATGATTCCAGACTTAGAATGCTTAACATGTTTAATCTTGAGCAAAGGAGAATCAGAGGGGGACATGATTCAGTTTTTTAAATTTATCAAAATGAAAGATGTTACTGGTAGATTTTTACACAGAGAGCAGGAAAAGTTTTCATTATTTTAAACTTTAAATTTCATGCTTTCCTGGAAATTAGCTAAAATTACTATTTTAGCAGGGTAGTGGGAACTTGAAACAGTTTACCGGAAGAGGCGGTAAAGAGCAAGGGAGAGGATAGCTTTAAGAGGGCCATTAATCATCATCATATTTTAGCAGGGTAGTGGGAACTTGAAACAGTTTACCGGAAGAGGCGGTAAAGAGCAAGGGAGAGGATAGCTTTAAGAGGGCCATTAATCATCATCATATTTTAGCAGGGTAGTGGGAACTTGAAACAGTTTACCGGAAGAGGCGGTAAAGAGCAAGGGAGTGGATAGCTTTAAGAGGGCCATTAATCATCATTCGGGACTATAATTTGACTAGGACCAGCCCAGCAAGGACCAGAGCCTGCTGCTGGTTCTTGCGTTTGTATTTATTTTTACTAAAAAATCAGCTTTCTTTCCTCAGATTGAAGAAAAGACGAAACTCCTGACGGAACAAATGGCCTACCTGCAAACGTGTGCCAGTAGCACCAGCAGCCTGGACAGTGTGGGTGCCCAGAGCCCGATGCCCTACTTGGAATCTTCGCCTCAAAAGCTGTTGGGCTCCGCTCCTGCGGCGGCAACTAAACCCAGCCCGGCCGACAGGTGGAAGGGTGGGGCCAGGAAGGCCCTTCTACACTGGGTCAAGAACAGTATTAGTCAGTACGTATAATCACTTTAATTCATCCTTTTTGAATCTTTGTCATTGGATGGATTAAATAGATCCAGTATTCTTATTCTTATACATAGTGGTCTTCTTAGAGTGATTAATGTGTGTAGTATTAAGCAAATTAGAGTCAGAATGAACATGATTCAGTTGTTTAGATTTATCAAAATAAAAGAACGATACTGGGTTAAAGTTTTGGACAGGAAACAAAGACAAGAGGGGCGGGGGAGGGGGGTTCAGCTCTTCAAATCTCAGGCTAACCCGGAAATTAAGAAATGTTACTATTTTAGCAGGGTTGTGGGCACTTGGAGTAGCTTACCAGAAGAGGCTGTGGTGATCAAAGGAGTAGACAGCTTTAAGAGGGCCATTGATCTTCATTGGGGACTTATAAAGTGACCAGGACCAGCCTAGCAGGGCCCAGAGCCTGTTGCTGATTGTCACATTTGTATTTTCTCCAAAACATTCTGTTTGGTTAAGATCAGTATCAGTCAGTAAATTGTCTTTAATCATCCCTCTGAGCCTTAGTCAGTGAGTTGGGTAAATGGATTCAATATTCTCTTTCTCTCCAAAATATTCTGATTGGTTGAACAATATCAGTCAGTACATAAATCATCTTTAATCATTTTTCTGAGCCTTATAGTCAGTGGATTGGTTAAATAGATTTAGTCAAGAGCGGATCTAGAAACGTTTCAAAGGAGGAGCAATTGATTTTATTACGTAACTTTTATAGAATTAAAGGCAGTCAAAAAATGCCTTTTTGGAACTTCAGTATTGAAAATTTACCAGTGATGAGTCCATCAAGGGAGGGGCGGTTGCACCTGGATCTAGTATTCTCTTTATCTCCAAAACATTCTGATTGGTTAAGAACGTTATCAGTTACTACACATTATCATCTTTAATAATCCCTCTGAGTCCTAGTCATTTGGTGGATTAAATAGATTCAGTATTTTCATTCTCTCCAAAATATTCTGATTCTTGGAGAGTATCATTCAGTACGTATAATCATCTTTAATAACCTTTCTGAGATTTAGTTAGTGGAAGGGTTAAATGAATCCAGTATTTTCTTTCTCTCCAAATATAAGAACTGGTTATGAAACAGGATCAGTTTGTACATTATAGTCATCTTCAATCATTTTTCTGAACCTTTGTCAGTTTGTCGGATCGTTACCCGATATTCTCATTTTCCTCAAACCATTCTGGTTGGTTTCACAGTATCGACCAGGATGTATAATCGCTTTAATCATTCTTCTGAGTTTTAGTCTGCAGGTTGGTTAAATAGATCTAGTGTTCTATTTCTCCAAAATACTCTGGTTAAGAATGATGGGAATATTCCAGTTTTAAGTTGACGTAAATAGTTTTATTTATTCCATTGTTTTCTCTCACGTTGTGTTCTTTTCTTTTCAGGCGCTTTGGCGTGCAAGTCACTAACTTTGGCAGCTGTTGGCGAGATGGCTGGGCTTTTCTGGCAATCATTCACAGGATTCGTCCTGGCCTGGTGAATATGGATGCCTTGCAGAACGTGAGCAATATAGAGAGACTGGACACCGCATTTAGAATAGCAGAAACAGAGCTTGGAATTGCTAGGTTTTTAGATCCAGAAGGTATGGAAAGCTCTCTCCTTATCATCTTAAAGTTTAGATTTTTTTTTTAAATCTCAAAGCTGAAGGAAACCTTTGACTTCATTGAAATGAAGTTAAATGTTTTTTTTAAGAGTAAAACATTCATATTAAAACTAAATTTTCTGATGCTTAGAATTTTGTCCAAGGTTACTGTGCAAGTTGCACATTTTGGAATTAATAGTAGAAGTTGAATTTATTAGGGAACATAATAATTTTATTTTAAGTAACAATGCTTTTAAATATGTTTACAATATTTTATAAGTAATGTTGGTTGAATTGTTCCATACTGAAGACACTTTTCTTTTTCAGATGTTGATGTTCCCTATCCAGACGAAAAATCAATCATGACATATGTAGCACAGTTTTTGCACCTATACCCAGAAACATATGCATCAGCAGACTTAGAGGATGTGGATCTGACCCAAAGCAGTGATTTGGAGATTCTCTCTTTGTGGTTAGACAGAGCAGAAACAGTATTAGCTAGTCATAAAAATCCCAGTGTGGATTACAAAACACAGTATCATGTAAGTCCCACTGTTCTCATTGTTATTAAAATGTCACATGAGAGAAATAAGGATGAGGTTAATAAGGCCCTTATTTTAAGTTTTTCCCTTCAATTTTAGCCACCTTATTTTAGAAAAGGTGACTGAAATTGAATTGTTTACTGCTTAGTTCATTTGCATAGGTTTGAAGCTATTAGCATATATTTGGCATATGCAGTAAAATCTGTGGAGTTTACCACTCCATAAGTTGATCACCTGTTAAATTGACTGCTTTTGTCAGGAACGGAATTTGTCCTATCTCATATCATGAAGGAAAACCTTTGTAACTTGAATTAATTGCACAATCAAAGTTAATAAAGCACAACTTTTTCTTACAAATTTGTGCTTTATTTATGTATGCCTAGATTTGTTACAAAACTTTTAGAAATAATTGAGATATGAGAATATAAATAAAAGCGTATACCAAATTCGATAAACGTAAAATAAATGAAATGCCTCAACAGCAGTGCATAAAAAAAGAGTGTGGGGCTGTTTTCTTTCATACGATCTCCATGGAGACAGCGCAAAATTTCTAAACTTGATGCGCCTATTTTAAAGTAACAGAGTATAGCAAAAGGTTAAGTCATCTATGCCTGGTTATGAACTTTTAGAAATTGTTAATAACAAAAGTAAACAACTTTTCATAAACAAAAAGACTTTTTTAAAATCGATTCACTGAAATTTAAAATTTGTTTGATACTTTATACGTCATTCTGGTAAATAATCTCCAAAAATATTTAACTAATATATTTACTTATTGTTTTAAAGTAAGTGCTAAACAATGAAAGTGAGTTAAAAGTATTTTGGTAAGTTAAAAAATAAATGCATGGTGTAAGAAATGACAAAAAAAAAATTTTTTTTCATTATCACCCTTTATAAGTTGACCACCAAAGCACTGCACCGCAAGTGGTCATCTTACACAAGTTTCACTTTATTTGAGTCAAGTGTTGCATTTCATGTGAAATAATACTTTCAAGTAATCAAATCAAAATAAATTTAAAAAAGTGACATGCTCTTTCTTAAATAAGCTTTTTTTGGGTTCACAATAAAAATGAGCAATTTAACCTTTCCAGCATTTCCACTCCTTGAAGTCAGAGATGAAGAATTACCGAGACATTTACGAACGACTGCGATCGAAAGCAAGCTCGTCTTACGACGCGGATCTGAAAGCCGCGTGGCCGATCGTGCTCCAGAGGTGGGCCAAAGTGGAGAAGGAACTGATGGATTGGCAACGCCTGCTAGACGGCTCATTGGCCGGCGGCTTCCTGCAGCTGAGCAGGTGGTTGATTGAGGCAGAGACCAAAGTGTCATCTCCCCTGCTGCCTGTTATGGACAGTTCTAATATGTTGGACACCGTAAAAAGGGCTTTGGATGATCACACGGTAAGTCGAGTAATTTACGTATGAAAATCGAATTTGTGTGATTAAGAAGGGACTGCAAATTGGATGTAAGAGCATGACAGGCCCAACATTTGTGGGATTGGGAGGGGGGGGGGGGGTCTTTGGGATATTAATGTTTTGCATATAAGTGGGTGCGGTTTTTATTGTTTTGGGGTATAATTTACTTGCTATACCCTTTGCTCCCCAGTGGAAAAGTTTGAAAGGACATGCCTGGAACATGGGCATGCACAAAGGAACTCACCTCCCCTCCCTATCTGGATATTAACACTGCCATTTTTTAAGATACGTTGTGTTCATTAACATCAAAACATTTAACCCCCCTGCGGTTGGGCAGTCGCAGGATCACATGTTAAATGAACGAGATATCTCGTCATAAACTGCGAGGTGGTTTTAAACAAAGTTCAAAATTATGTACATGGGTGCCCTGCCCAGGTATAAAAACAGGGACGTCATTTCGAAATTTTCCAAGGAGGGGGGGGGGGCAAAGGGTGCATACACAATGTAAAATTTACCAAAAAGTGGCAAAAACCACGCCCACTTATATGCCAATACATTGATTTTCCAAAGTCAGGGGGGCAATTGACCCCCCCCTAAATGACGGGCCTGTATAAAAAGCAGGGGGTAAGCGAAGGGCAAGTCAAGGATTCAAAGGCATACTTAAGTGCAGGAGGTGGGCTTAGGCAAAGGCATATTTTGTGCAGAGGGATTGTAATTCCAATCTCATTAAGCCTCTCTTCTGGAATTAAAAGAAATGCTTTATCAGACGGAAAATTCTAAAGTATATCCCATGAAATCATTTTTACACATTTACATTTACATGTAATTTCTTTTGCATAACTGGATATTTAAATTAGTGTTCTCTTCATTCTTAGGAATTTTTCAAACCACTGGACGGGTACTTCAAATACTTACAAAACTGGCAGCAATTTCCAGAAGCAGCTCATGTTGTGCCAGAGCATATAGACGACCTGCAGAAGAGGCTTGAGAATGTGTCTGTTCTTTCGCATCGCCGATTGGTCAAACTGCAGCTCGAGAATGCCCGATATAATCTCCTGGAGTTATTGTCGGACGTGGAAAACCATTTGAAGAAATGGAATCAAAAATATGGGTATCAGAAGGAAGTTCAAGCCATATATCAAGAATATAAAGTAAGTTATTGAAACTTTTTAATACCAGGCAGTTGAATTTTTGTAATTTTTCAGGAATTTGAAAAAATATTGAAAGTTTATGCAATTTATTTTTGCAGACTTTTGTTGAAGAGAAAAGAATCTTCGAAGAGTATGACAAACGTTATGCTTTAATTGGAACAAATGTGGAAACTTGTCAATATGTTGGAGCTCTAGGTATGTGCGATTTTTTTTTATGCATTTAATATTTTACAGACCCCTGATCAATCAAATCACAAACTATTTAAAGACCTCTCTATATACATGTTGCTGTGAAAGAAAGAAATTGGATTGTGTCAACCTTCACTGTAAGTATTCGGTCTTTTGCCAAGGACTTAATTATGCAAGTGTTGATATTAACTGGCAAATATCAACTTTTACCAGGTTTCGGTCTTTCACTGTAATATGCTTAATATATAGATGTATCTATGTATGTATGTTTTTTTTTTTTTGCATAAATAAATACTGACATGAATACAGTATTAGGCAGTAGTTAACAGAACAGTTGTTTATCTCGAATTGATATATTTCTTTTAATGAATAAAGTCGAACCTTGTTCAAACAAACTTCAAGACACCTTTAAAATAATTTAGATTTAACTGTAGCTCATCTTATCTAAAGAACAATACACTACAAATCATAGATCAGAAATGAAGTTTGTCTAAGTAGTAATTCCTTTTGAACAAGTTTGAATTAATGAGGCTTGACACTTTTTGAAATTCATTGAATTAATTTGACTATAGTTTATATTCACACTAACTGTTAGATTTTAAGTCTCAGTTTTACCATATAAAAAGTTTGCATCATAATTTTCTTTCAATTTTCCGTCTTGTGTCAGTTGCAGTTTTATGAGCAACCTAAACGCCTGATCGAATGCGATGCATTCCCTTTTTGGTACTTATGTATTAACTCCATTGCAGTTACAGATTTGGCGTGCTTTTTGGCCTTTGTTTGCACAAGTGTGCATTTATATAAAACCACCAAAAAATCCCACCTAATAAAGCGCCAAATTTGTTTTAAATGCCAAATCTGTAGCTGCAGTGAAGTTAATATGTAAATAAGTGCCCAATTTTTGTTATGAGGAAAACAGTAAATTTGTTTCCTGGTTATAACTTGTCGCAAGGTTTTAAATTGCCTTTTCCTGTTTCACAAGGTGCCAAAGAAAGGGACAAGCTGGAAAAATTCCTTGCTGATGTCGATGGCCTCTGGAAGAAAATGATGGTGGAACTACATTCAGTGGGGAACACTTCCCAAGAAGTTTTGAATCAATGGCAGAGGTATTCAAACAGTCTGCAGCCGTTAATGAAGTGGCTTGACCAAGCAGAGCTGGCTCTCAGAAAGGATGCTGAATACCAGCTGGTTAGTAGAGGTTTATTTTTCAAGTAGGGGAGGGCCTTATCATAACTTGGAACATTTGGCCTGTTCTGAAAAGTTTTGGGAAAACAGCTGATCTGCTTGTCAAACATTGCATAAAACAATTTGGCTCTCATTAAAAAATAAATGTTCAGTTTATTGAGCAAAAATAAGCTATTTAGCATCATTAAAAGTTCCATTGAAATAAAAAATAACTCATCAGATTGTCAAATAAAGCCATTAAAAATTGAAATACTCTGCCAATAAAATACATTTTGTCATTAAAGAGCAATAAAAGGTCAGTTAAAATTAAATGAAAAACTGAAGTTAATTGCAACAGCAATTTCTGCTTTTTTGCATGTTTTACTGAATGATAACTATCCCACAAGAAGTCATTACTGGTCATGTGTAGTTTTGTCCTGTTCATTGGCTTCAGGAAATTTGAGAATGCCTATTCCCTACCATGCAGTAGAAAGTAAACAGAACCCAATGTAAACAAAAGAGCCAATGTAAACGGTTGTAGTTAACATTTTAAGAAATCTTCTAATATAAAAACTAATTTTTTACATAGTAATTAATGTTATTCAGGTTATTTTTTAACAGGTTTTTGATATTTTTCTCTTTTATTTCAATTAATTGTTTTTATTGACCTGTAAAGCAATTTTTTTTTCATTTGAAAGTCATAATGCCATGTTTAACTGCAACTTAAACTAGCAAAATCCGCACATTTGTTTACATTCGAAAAACTAGTTGAAAAGAACTTCTTTCCAATTAAAATAACTTAAAAACTGAAATGGCTAGTGACAAAATTAAAATTGGTGGGCAGAAAGAATGGAAGTGTGTTTTTCTTACTATTTTCCCACTTTTAACACAGAATAACAAACTACAATTATTGAAACAAACTCGTAAGTTTTCGAATTCCATAACTTTAATTTAAAAAGCTGGAATGTTTCATCTTGTAAATTAAGGATAATTTAGGGTAACTGTGCAATAAAAATATAATTTTTAAAACTATAGATATTTAGGTGCTTATCCGTTAGCCGGGCGCATTTAAAAATCACTAAATAATGTACTGCTAAGCTTAATTTAGAATTCCGCCAAATTTCTTACTACCATACATGGGTGCAAGTTAGGCCATGCTTCCAAGACGGAAAATATATTTGAGACCCCCCCCCCCCCCCATGCATACCCAAGAAAAAAAACAAAAAACACATATATTGTTCATTAAATTGTCTAAACTAGGGGGGGGGGGGGGCTTAATTTTACTTTTAGCAGCAAGATCATAGTTTTAAGTATAGTAATCGAGAGGGGGGGGGGGGAGATTTGTCGAGACTTTAGTTCAAAAAACCTATTTTTAGACAATGTTTAGTGATATTAGGATAAGGTGAGCAATTTTTGACGACGTTAGAGGAGGAGGCACAGAAAATGAAATCCTGAAAACGAAATTGTCGGTCATATTTAATGAAGTTAAGGGAAGTGAATGGATGGGGTCGAAGAGAATCAACACTGACAAAGGAATTATGCCATTGCAGTTCGTTTATTCAGAAAGAGAAAGAAAGGCTTCGATACAAATAGTTTTGGATTGGAATAATGATTAAAATGTACTTTTAAGAAATCTGATTTTATGTTCCCTTCAGTTTTGTTTTCTTTGGAAGTAAATATTGAAGGAATGAGATCGATTTTTTTCCGTCCCATGGTCCGTCTTGGCGATTTTGTCAAGACGGAAATCCGTCCTGAGACGGAAGGTCTTGTATCCATGCTACCATTTTTGTTTACCATTGAGCATACTTTTGTTCCGCTGACAGATTTGTCATTTGCTTTGATTGGCGATTTTTGATTTTTTGCGTGTGCCCAGGTACCTACATTTACTATTGTAACAATTAAAACTTGATGCTTTGTTGTAAGGAAATGTATGGAAAGTTTTAAGAATATAAAAAATGTTTTCTAGCTGAAAATTTTTTGCCGTCCAGAAAGCCTTTGAGCCTGCAAAGAATATTTTTTGTATTATATTGCAAACATTTAACTTTTTTTTGTTTTATTTTGAATTGATGTCTTTCATGATTGTTTTGAATTGTAGGATTTCTTTCAAGACCTTGCTTCCTGGCAGGAGACTAAAATCAAAGTCACAGAATCTGGAGACTATCTGGCGGCTACTTGCAGAGAAGACATCTCTCAAAACGTCAAGCAAACTGTTGCCATCATACGGGAGAGATGGGATAAACTTTTACCTCATGTAATCAATTCTTTGTTTTGTTTGATCCTTTTTCTCCTAACTATTCAATGATTCCTTTTTTGTAACATAGATTTTTTATAGAAATTATCTTAATAATATTGTTTTATCACTTCATAACAAGCTTTTTTAAAGTTTTATAAAATTAAAACAATTCTTGAAATTTTGAAAACTTTATACTTTTTGTATCTAACTATTTATAATATTATGATTCTGCAATTTATTTCCTTTGCTACATCTGTTGAAATATATTATACGAGAAACAAGTTTTAGGTGTAAGTTTTTTATATTATTTAGTTCCTAAAACCTATATTGAAATGTTTTTTGACTTTAAAATTTTGATTTTTTTTTGCAGATTCAAGAATTTTTACATTCTGGTGAAATTTTAAGATCTAGACATGCTTTTCAAAAGAATTTGAAAGAGCTTGAAATGTGGATTTTGAATGCAGGAAATATTTTGAATGAAACGGTTATTTGCAAACCAGGAGAGTTAGAAATGTACACCGAGAAACTTAAGGTATATTGCTTTTAATGTATAATATATATGTAACAGAGTTTATGTGAAATGTTGATTTTCTAGTTATTTATTTACTAATTTCTAATTATCCTTGTTCAAATAAAATGTACTTCCTCTTGTGTAGAAATAAAACTGTTTTTGTCTGTTTGATTGCAATGTTTTAACAAGGCTTCGAATAACACAACTTTAACTTTTAAGCATAACAATACTGACTAAGTTTCACTGCAAATAATGCATATTAACAATCTAATAATTTTTGGTAGCTGTAGTTCTTCAGGATGTAATTTGACTGTGCTTTCTTGTTGCAGCATTTCTGTGACAGAAAAAAAAATGCCCCAAAATAATTAGCAAAACAAAATGAACTAACAAATTAATATTAACTTTGCACATTTTTAAAAAATATTAACTGGAATTAACTAACAATGACATGCATTTTAAGTATGAGGAATAGAAGTCCTACCCAAAAATTATTTCTGAGCTCATGGCGCCATCTATATTTCAAAATGTGTACTATATTACATATTGTGTCTGATTTCTTGCAGAAACTTCAGTCTGAGTGGGAACAACACGACAATCTCTTTAAGAGTGTTTCCAAGCAAATGCACTCTGTGGTGACTCATATGACAGCTCCTGAAGTTGAGAAAGTCATGTACACTATGAAAAAGGTTGGTGATATTAGTTTTTTTTCTCTCTTAAATTGAAGATTTAGGAGTGATAACATATTGAACTTTGTTAATATCTTAAATTTGATCTTAAAATTGAAAAATTATTTTTCACCTGAATTTCAGATATTTTCCATATTATTATCTTCTTTTTTTTCTTTTTTTTTTTACTGAGCTTTACGGGTAAAAAAAAACACTGGCTCACTTTGAAAGTTTATATTTACTATGCAAAAAAGAACAGTACCAATGAAAAAAAAAAAAAAAAAGAATTTGAATGTTGACATCTTGAATTGCAAAGCTATGCCTGGCAAAATATTTCAGATTTATTTGTCTAATAAGCTTTCTTATTGTTCATCTGAAATTTGCAAATTTTTCAGCTTGCAAAACCACCAATATCTTAATTTTCTCAAATTGCAACTTGAGAAAACGTGTGCTGTTACACTATGTGTTACTTTTTTTACATACATTTTTAATTTTTTGCGAAAACTTTGTGTATACTAAAGCTCACACGCTATCTTTCTATAGGACAAAGAATCTCTTTTACGAATCAAGTCAAATTTGATGTCTCGGCTTCAAGCACTTTATCAGTTGATGGCCCCTCAAGAATCTTTGGAGAAGGGTCTTTCGGAAGTTTCTTACTGGTTGGATGAAGCCGAAAGCATCATTGCTTCCTATGGGATACCAAGCAGCGCGCAAGAAATTGCAGCATTGCAAGAAAAACACAAGGTTTTTATTTTCATTTCATTACTTTTAAATGAATGTTTTATAATTTATGTTTCCATAGTTTTCACTGGTTAAATCTTGAACAGGCAAAAATAATTTTATTTTTATGTTGAAAGCAAGCCACATTAGAATTCAATCTGCTCCAATTTTTCATTTCGACCTCACACTTAGAATTAGCTAACTCTAATGTTCACTCAATCTGTGTGAAATGAGGCTTTTTATTTTTGAGCAGTCAGTGGCCAAGTCCTTTCGATAATTGATGCATGCAACACTACCTTCAGAATAATTTACTTTTATCTTATATATTACTAATAAAAGTTTATTAATTTGACAGGTCTGAAGACATTATCCCTAGGAAAGTATAAAATCCTTTTCCTAGTCCAGATTACATTCTCTGAGGCATGCAAATTTAGTTCAAAATTTAAAGTGTAGTCTGTTAACTATAAGGGAGAGTAATGACAAGTTCAGATGATTAAAAAATCTTCAGGCATCTGAAAACTAGATAAAAACTAGCAACTTGATGGGTCTTTCCTTTCTGTTGAGGAAACTCACTTCCTCTCACTTCACTTCAAGTTAGTCAAAACTGGCTGATTTATGTCACAAAAGTAGAAGTGAAATTCCGCTTTTGGCTTCAAAAAGTTTAGTTGTCAACCCTGAAAATCTTTATTTTAACTGTCCAATATTTTTTAATTCACTAAATTAATAATTTGAACTACATAGCCACAAAACAGAGGTCATTTGTTTTGTGCTGTTTTCAAATAGAAAGTTGAACATGCATTACTTGTTATAAAAAAATAAAAAATAGCTTTTTTTGCTAAAAAGTTAGGATACAAATACCACAATGTCGAAAAAATTTGCAACAAAATCGCAAACATGTGCTTTGAGGTTACATGGTTTTTGTTAATATTTCTTGGTATCTAAATTTCGTTCTCTGCGTTAAAAAGTAGGATTTCGTGAGCCCCAAAGCAGTTTTTTTTTTTAATATTTTGAATTTGAAAAAAAAAAAAAAATGCATAAATAATGTTCATCTTTTATTTTGCAGCTTTTCTTCTCTCGTTCACCTGAGTATAAGGCTAAAATTAAGACTCAAAAGAATATGTTCAATAGCATGATGGAGCATACTAAAGGAATGCCCAATTTAGATACTAGTCACCTTCAACTCAATATAGCCAACACAGAAGCCCGGTTTGAGGTACGTATTGTTTCCTTTTTGCTTTTCCGGAGTTTCCTTTGTTTATTCTGTTTTTTCGACATCATCTAGGTTTTAGTTTTAATAGTTTTTTGCTAACTATTTTGTTTAAATTTAACAAAATCCAGCTTTATTGAATCAAAACTGTTTAGAACAAACACGATTCATACAAGCAGCAGCCAGTGTATATGAGCTGTCTCGTGTTGAACATACTGACCAATTTTCTATGGCCCAGTAATTTTACACCAGTACTCCCATTTTATTAAGAATGTTTTTGCATATTTACAATGCATAAAAATGTATGCTCACTGTATTTAAGAAATAAGTTGATTAGTGCACCAGTCAGTGTGTGTTACAAACATTTCTTGTGAGTTTTTTTTTTTTAATTTTAGCTTTTTTTCTTTTTTTTCTATTTATTTGGGCAGTTCTAATATATTCTTAAAATTTTCAGAGCTGTTTGTCGCTAGCAAAACAGTGGGAGAATGCACTGATGGAAGCTGCTCAGAGATGGCAACAGTACTTTGCACACACCCATACTGTCAAGGAAAAGCTTCAGACTGCCGAGACATACCTGGGCAAGAAACCTTCCGATGAAAAACAACTGCAAGCACAAAAAGTTTGTTCCTCTAATTTTGTACCGTATTTTCGTTTAGATAAGCCGCACCACCGTATACGCCGCACTTCCTCAAAATTCGGGAGAGAAAAAATGCGTTTCATCAGATACGCCGCATCGGCGTATAAGCCGCATAAAACTTTGTCAAAAATTCAATCTGCGAGAGAACCTACACCTACGCTGTTTCCTGGTATTGATGTCCTTCAAAAACAATGACAAAGAAGTAGTAACATTGATTTGAAAATAGTGTTTCAATATTATAAATAAATAAACTGCAACTTATAGTAACCCTGTTCTGCACCAGTTGGTTTGTACTGCAACCCTACTTCCCATCCTCACAGCAATGGCGGGCAGGCATTTACTTGGCATACAATTAAAAACATTAAATTTTTTATTTGCAATATGAAAAACTGTTTTTTGAGAACTTTTGTTGCAGTATTTAATTCAGGAAGTTTAACAATAACATTGACACAACAGCAGTTGCATAGAAATTTTTTTTACTGCACTGGCTGTTTAACTAGCACAGTCAAGTATTTTTTTCTTACATTAATACTATAACTGTATTCATGTAGATTTTGTTTGTGAAAAAATATAGAAAATTCTTTAATCTTTTTAATGATGAGTAACAGAAATACTGTCAGCCCCGCTTAAACGAATACTGTCTGTTCCAAAAAATATTATTCGATTCAGTGGGGCATTTGTTTGAACGGAGATTTGTAACATTACGTCTATGGCATGGAAAATATTCGGTTTCAGGATATTTTATTCATAGAAGTGGGGTATATGTTTATCCGTTACCCGATTAAGTGGTGTCGACAGTATATGCAATAGAGTGTCAATCTAACTTGAGGTATTAATATATGTATAGTGATGAAGTTAATTTAATTTCTTTATCGTTTTTAGATTCAGTCGAGTTTCGATAGCTCAAATATTCTTTCAGCTCAAAATGTTCATTTGGTCTCTAGACTCTTGAGACGGGTGTTGGAACTTCCTATAGCTTGAGGCTTTTAACTGACTAACCGTTCTTGCCTTCTTATAACGATCATTTAACATGTAATTCTGGAACTGCCCAATCGCAGGGGGGTTAATTGCTCCTTTGGAACTTCGAGTTATCAAGACTTGACTGTAATAAGTATTTCAGAGTTGTTGTCTTTGTATTTTTACATCCTAGCTACCAGGTCAAAGTGTACATTCTTGTTGTGCTTGGCTTATCTTTAGCATGATCAGAAATGTATTATTCTGAGAAAATTTTATTTGTTGAACTTTTGCACAAGAAATTTTACTGTTTTTTAGTTATTGTGAAATGTGTATCCATCAAAAAAATGGCGCTTGAATTTTAGAACACTAATTTTGTCTCATATCATTGTGCTTATTCAATACTTGGATGTAGCACAAACATTGTGGACATAACATAAATATTGGTATTTGACTTCCAGCAATTTTTACAGCATGAACATTTATTTTTCTTCTTTTGTGTATTTTTCAGGCATTTTTCAGTAGCATAAATGATTCTACAATACGTGACCTCACAGCTTCCAGTGATGCCGTTCTTGCAACACTTCCACCTGCAGATCAAGGTCCCATTAAAGAAGCTGTGCAATCCTTGCAGAGGAGGTGGAAGGTAATTTTTCTGTGTTTTTCTTTCTGTAAAAAGTATTCTTTGAAAAAGTAGCTACGTGCATGCTTTTCTTTATGAAAAACGAATATGGCTCCTACTTAAGTAACACTGAAACTCAACCTTTACGTTTCATTACGTTACAATTGGTTGACAGATCATTACTGTTTTCCAGGCAACATGATAACACGCTATTTTGAAGTTTCGTCACAAAAGCAAAATTTTGAAACGCAACATTTTGTGGCAAATTAATTTTACTTGAAACGTTGACAAACATGCTGAAAGATAACGCAACATCATGTTGCTTATCGTTGTTTGCTACATCCACTGCTCAACTAGTCGCTTTTGGCCGGAATCTTTGCATTCTTCATTGTCGATTCTCTGCTGTTGTGTTGTGCGTCATCTGTTTTCATTTTGTAATTTTGCTCAATCAGTCAATTAGATTCAAATAAAGGTATGTATTCTGCATTACTTTTTTTGTGAAGTTTTTTCTTTCTGGTTAGTATTCGTCGTCTTTAGTTTTAAAAACATGCTTTTCTTATTTTAGTACTTTGGAAATTTCTTAAGAGTCCGTAACCCTATTATAGGGTTATCGTCGTTGATTTAAATCACGTCGATAAAGATCACCTTGATCGGTTTGAATAAAGATGATATTTTTTTGACAAAAGCAATTGAATAAAATCATTCAATAAGAAAATTGTTTTTTGAAATGTTTGTAAATCTTTGATCTTGATGAATCGGTGAAAAGTCGAATGCTGCTGCAACATCATGAAGCGTTGCAAATAAAGGTTGATATAACGTTAAAAATGTCATTGATGTAGCGTTTCAGTATCGTTGACAAACCGTGACAAGCAACTGTTCTGCAACCGTTGCATTACCAAAATGCAACTTGGCAAATTATCGCTCTTTTTACGTTACAAGTAACGTTATGTCAACTCTTCGGGAAAACGTGATGTAACGGGATTATGCTACTTGGGTACCTCCTACACAGCTCTAAATTCATTTGAACTAATGAAATAACTGACTCTTTCTTTGTAGGAGATGATGGAGCGAATTCCGTCTCATCTCCTGCAACAAGAATTCCGCATCAAGGAGCAAGAGTTCAACTCCGTACTCCACGAGATGAAGGGGGAACTCAGATCCGAGCAGCAGATGATCGACAGCGGGAAAAGCGGAGAAGTGGTGATGCAGAAGCACATGGTAAGCATTAAGTGCTCGAGGCAGAGTATGTACAGAAAATAATTTTGGGGAAATAATGATAGGAAAAAATGATTAAATGGTATCTACTTATATTAAAAACTGAGTATCTATCTTTCTTTCTTTCTATCTTTCTTTCTAACTATCTATCTATGTCACACTTCTTTCTCCTGAACGCCAATGAACTGAAAGTCGAACCAGGTACCGATTAGGGATGCACCGATTAATCGGCAGTACCGATTAATCGGCCATAATCGGCCACTTTGCCGATTATTAATAATCGGCAAAATCGGGCCGATAAATCGGCGGAAAAAATATTTTTTAAATATTATTTTTTAAAGTAAACCGTTTCTCTGAAATTATGATGAATAATTTTAATAACAGTAACAATAATCCTCACCGTTGATGTAAAGTTTTTAATACATTAATTCTCCTATTTTAAATAAAAGTACACATAGTTAATGTAGCAACATTTTTCATGCGTTGATACTTTTCTCGTTGCTTTTAGATAATCTTCAATTTTCACAAAGAATAAAAGTCTTGAATTACATAGCTACTAATAATTGAAAAATTGAAACTGAAAGAACTTCAAAAATGCATTGCTCACTAGGGTGGAGCGAAAAACAAAAATTTTGGAATTTTATTCTGTAATACCCGGCAAAAGCTGTGCATGAGTAAGTACAAAACACATGTAAAATATTATCAAGTTTGAACAACTCCTTTAGGGTCCTACCAGAGCTTGAATTTCTCTAAAAACACGAAAAAAATGTCAATTTTCAGAATTTTTTTGGAAAATATAAATAATCACCATTTTTGTTCTATAACCATTAAAATGCTTCCTTTTAACACTCTTTTTATGCATCTTCAAAATTATTTACATTCTATTCAGTATTAAGTTCGTACATGAACCGTAAAGTTCCGTGAAATTAACCAAAAATCGACTTTTTTTACCATTTTTTGCACGTAGCAATAATTCTTCTTTTGTAATCCAAATTCAATTTTTTTGCAATAAATGGGCAAAATGCAGCTTTCAGTTGTAAATGCAATTATATTTCATTACATTAACAGCCCAGAACGCACCACAAGGAGGTAGCTGCATTTCGGGTGTCATTCTGTCTTTCCATCCACCCAACCACGTTGTTTACATATTTTCAACACATTTATACGGATGCAATTACTATCTGATGTTAAGGAGGTTTCTCCTTTTGAATCAAATTTTGAAGTTTGACTCATGACTCAGTTTTTACATTGACGATTGCGAGCATAAAGTTTTTCATTTAAATTCATATCTTGTCTCTTCTTTCAATAGCAATCTGCCGTGTTTCACTAACCAGTTTTGAACCCTTAAAACAGTCGGAGTGTAGAAGAAGTATACTTATTGAATCACTGATAAAGTACAATTTGTTTTTGAAAAGTTGTCTTATTAACGTTGCAAGAACTCGGTGGAAGATACCAAAGCTTTAAAAACGCATAAAATTCTTAATGGACATTGTCAATGTAATACAGAAAGAAAAAAGTGACACTGATCTCACTATCGAAAATTGGAGACCTTTCAGTCATTAGCGTTCGTTAATTCGAGCTAACAGAGTTAAAGATACTTGTCAGTTACATCATTAAAATATACGCTTCTGTATAGTTAAAGAATTTAGAAATAAAAAAAAAGAAAGAAAATTCCCATGAAACTGTAATCATATTAAAAATTACACATTCTATAAAAGTTTAAAACTATAAGAATAAATTGACTGGTCAACGCGTGTTCACTTTCCTCCCATTAATGATGTCAATTAAAAAATCTTAGTTTGAACTTTCAAAACTTAAAATTGGTCATAAAAGTTCTCATTTAGTTATCAAAGTGTTTTCTGATGTTGTGTGCCTTTCCGTAACCCAACTCCTTTACGACTATCGTCCACTGCCATGGCCAATAACAAATTCTCAAAATTAACAAAGCAGGCATTTCTTCGAATCCGCAGATCCACGAAGAAGAGAAGATTCTCAATTAAATGAATTATAGATTGCGTAACTTTCATTATACATACAATTCCATATTTCACGGAAATGTTCCTTCTTTTTTTTTCAATTTCTAATTTCTTGAACCATTATTTTATTTAAAGATATAACTGACGAGTATCTTCATCTCATTAGAAATTCATCTTGAAAATTAACAGATTCATAACTCTGTTAGCTCTAATTAACAAACGCTAATGACTGAAAGGTCTCCGAGTTTTGATAGTGAGATCAGGGTCATTTTTTTCTTTCTGTATTACATTGTCAATGTCCATCAAGTAGTTTTACTCGTTTTTAAATCTGTTTTAAAGCTTCGATATCTTCCACCGAGTTCTTGCAACGTTAATAAGACAACTTTTCAAAAACGAATTGTACTTTATCAGCGATTCAATAAGTATACCTCTTCTACACTCCGACTGTTTTAAGGGTTCAAAACTGGTAAGTGAAACATGGCAGATTGCTATTGAAGGAAGAGACTAGATATGAATTTAAATGAAAAACTGTATGCTCGCAATCGTCAATGTAAAAACTGAGTCATGAGTCAAACTTCAAAATTTGATTCAAAAGGAGAAACCTCCTTAACATCAGTTAGTAATTGCATCCGCATAAATGTGTTGAAAATATGTAAACAACGTGGCTGGGTGGATGGGAAAGGCAGAATGACACCCGAAATGCAGCTACCTCCTTGTAGTGCGTTCTGGGCTGTTAATGTAACGAAATATAATTGCATTTAGAACTAAAAGCTGCATTTTGCCCATTTATTGCAAAAAAATAGAATCTGGATTACAAAAGAAGAATTATTGCTACGTGCAAAAAATGGTAAAAAAAGTCAATTTTTGGTTAATTTCACCGAACTTTACTGTTCATGTGCGAACTTAATACTGAATAGAATGTAAATAATTTTGAAGATGCATGAAAAGAGTGTTAAAAGGAAGCATTTTAATGGTTATAGAACAAAAATGGTGATTATTTATATTTTTCAAAAAATTTCTGAAAATTGACATTTTTTCGTGTTTTTAGAGAAATTTAAGCCCTGGTAGGACCCTAAAGGAGTTGTTCAAACTTGATAATATTTTGCATGTGTTTTGTACTTACGCATGCACAGCTTTTGCCGGGTATTACAGAATAAAATTTCGAAATTTTTGTTTTTCGCTCCACCCTATTGCTCACCACACAGACTTTTTTTTTTTTAATTTTCATGTCTAATTTACATAATTAGCAATGTGTTATTGCAATATTATTGACAATAATATGAAAATTAGTTCAAAGAAATTTGATAAAAGTTTGAAATTATTTTGGGAAAATTAAGAAAATGGAAGAAAAAATTAGGAACTATTTTAAAAGTTAGAATTGTAAAAAAACGAAGAAAAACTGTAACGGTGAAATTGGTAGTACTGAAAACAACCATTTTATTCATTAATCGGCTTGACCGATTAATCGGCCGATTATCAACTGCCGATTAATCGGTAATCGGTAATCGGCCAATTTGCTTATCGGTGCATCCCTAGTACCGATAGATAGGTAATTTTTCAGGCTTCATTAGTTTCAATTGATATAATTATACGATTTTAATTAGCGAAGATATCAATTAATAAGTAGTCAAATTTAAAGCGATTAAGCCTAATAAATGATTAAATATGAAATCCATTGCTGCAAAATGTCGTTGCTATGAAACAGTAATAACAATGAGAATTTAGAATGAAGGCTTAACTAAATCAAACACGAAACTCATAAGAGGGAAACTTACATAGTATTTTTATTGCTAGCTACTTGTAATATTTTGAAACATTCATTTGTTGAAAAGCTATCTACTTAATTAAAAACTGAGTATCTATGTCTGCTTTTTTTCTTTTAAGCAAGCTGAAGCTACTGAAACTTTCCTCACCATCTTGAAAGCGCGAAGCATCTCAATAATTCGAATGATTTTTTTTATATAAGAAAAAAGTAAAGGCGTGAAGCGCCTATTAGCGAGCCGCCTTGGCGGGGAGTAGTTTTTGAAATTTTTCTGACTACTTTCAAGGCACGAAGTGCCCGTGCAACGCCGGGCCACGTACGCGGTACGTCTTGAAATCGAATGAACATTAAATTATATCAAATAATATAACTTCGGAATGAGGTAAAAGTTAGAGAGGGGGGCGTTATGCATCAACATGCCGCAGTAAGCTAATCTAGCTGCCCTGGCAGCTAGTATATTTATATATGGCATGTCATGCTGTAGAGACCAGAAACTTGATAATCACAAACATATTTTATTCACAAGTGTGTCATAAACGCAACAGAGCACCAGAGTGAAAAATCTACTTGAACCACATACAGGGCCGATTTTAAATAGTAAAAGGGTGCAGGACTAGAATATTCTCGATGACTCCAAGCTGTTCTTGTTTGGGAGGAAAGACCTACAAAAGGGAGAGAGAGCTAAGAAAACAATGCTGTGATTTATCTGTTTTATGTTTACGCATGTTTCGTTTTTAAATATTCTAGGAAAATTTCATGTATATATTTTGTGAAAAAAGGAATTTTTTTGGAAAGTAACGCAGAAAGTGTTTCTAATCTTGGAATAACTGTTTTATAATTTCAGCGCATTTTATAATACATTTCTGTCTTTAAAACTATTCAGGGTCTGCTGAAAACTGAGTTGAGCCACTATGAATTATGACGCAGTAATCTATGGGACAGTGATTATCACTACATGTGTGGTATTACTGTCATATGAGCCATTTTATAACATATACATGGTATAATTATTGCTATTACGTTCTAGTTTATTTTCAGCTTTTTTTTGCATTTAGATTATGATTATTACTTGGATGCAAAATGGCTTTCATGTTTAAAATACAAAATAAATGGAATGTTAATAAATTTTAGACATGTTATGAGAAATAAATAACATTCTAGCAAAAATGCTTTTAAGCGTATGTAGAAACATGTTTATAGGTAAACTTAGAGTGTATTTCTGGATTAGTTATTCTCTGACCAGTACATCTTCATGCTTACTGGTTTCAAAGACCAGTAACTTTTTTCAAAAGGAATTCCGAAGGTTGCATGCAAAAATATCTACACTATTTTTTTGTTTCATTTTAGCAATACTTCACGCTGCCACGAAGGCATCTGGCAAAAGAATCACTGTACAAGCTAAAGATCTTATCAGATGAGTACAAATATGCAAATGTTAAAGATTCAAGCATGAGTGATGCATATGCTGCAGATGAGAAGCAGTGGTTGCAAATGGAGAAGGAAATTGAATCATTTTCACAAGGACTGCAGAAATTGAGAGAAGATTGGACAGAATATTGTCAGAAGTAAGACATTTCACAATGTGTTGTGATAATTAGGGATGCACCGATAAGCAAATTGGCCGATTACCGATTACCGATTACCGATTAATCGGCTGTTGATAATCAGCCGATTAATCGGAGTAGCCGATTAATGATAAGGATAATTGTTTTTCTACTATCAATGTTACCATCACTGGTTTTTATCTCTTATACAATTCCAAGTTTAGAAATAGTAAGTAATTTATTTCTGGAAGAAGATATTTTTTTTCTATTCTCCTAGTTTTCTCAAAATAATTTCAATAGTTTATCAAATTTCTTAGAAACCAATTTTCATATTAGTGTCAGTAATTTTATTAACACATTGTTAGTTATCAGGGGTCTGGCCAGAGGAAATTCGGGTCCGTTAACGGACCCTTCACAAAAATACGATCAAGCAAAACGGACCCTTCACAAAAATATGATCGAGCAAAACGAACCTTCACAAAAATCCAATCGAGCAAAACGAACCTTTCACAAAATGCTGATCAAACAAAACGGACATTTCACACATAATTCATTCAAGAAGCAAATCTGAAATCAAAATAACGCATAGCATATTTTTGTATATAAGCCCATAACTTTTGGGCCTTTTCTGAAGTTAAAGAAGTCAATCGTTTATCCGACAATTTTGCGGAAAAAAAAAAGTCGGCACACTTCCTGCCTACCATACTTTGGGCAAGGGATAAATCTTTAATGTGTACCACTTTTTGTTGGTTTTTTTTAAAGAAATTAACAACTTAAAAAAAGGTAGTTGTTTTGCTTTACTAGTTCTGCTTGTTTGTTTTATCATATGCGAATCAAAATGGCTTGCTGCGATGTTGCTGTTATAGATTTCTCTGGAAATGTTCAGTTAGGATTTTTCTCCCTGCTCTTGACTTAAACAAAAAGAAAATAATAATTATAGCAATTACCTGCGAAATGAATTTAGAACTGCAAACAGATAGCTAGAGTTGGAGAAAAAATGGGATTGCTTCTGGTAGAGTGATCAGCTATTTAAAATTATCGCCATCTGACCTCTTTGGTGCAACGCTTTGAACTTATTTTGGCAGAAAATTGTCTGGATTTTTTTTGATGCTTACAAGGGTGGTGATTTAGTTAAATTCAGGAATTAATGTATTTTTTCGTCTGTTAATATTGGAAGTCCTGTATTGTCTGTTTTGTTACGTCTCCCTACCAAATTTTTCCTCCGAATTTTCGGCGAATATGTCGGTGATTATTAATGACATTCATCATATAAAAATGATGAAATGTAACTCTAAAATCATTTGACTTTAATGAATTATTAATTTACCGTTTTTTCTAATTTACTTTCATTTGAAAAATGTTATCTCTGCATCCAATATGAAAATCGAATTTTACTTATTTTCAAGCTAATTACTCTTTATTAGGAGACAAATAAATGATAATTCGCTTTATTTTTTGTTCAGGTCATTATTTTAAATTTTTTAAAGCAAAATTAACTGATCTTTTGTGAGTCTAAATGTTAAATGCTGAATATATCGTTTCATTTTATTTTTGCATTAATTGTGTCAACAGACATTAATAATATGTTTATCATAGACCTTTAAATTGCAATTGTAAAAAAAGATTTTCCAAAATAAATTCGTTTATATTCCATTCTTATGCTTTTGATGCCATCACTTTGAAAACTGCAATCTCTTTGCATCCGCTACAGGAATCGGATTTTTCATACGCTTGATATTTAATACGCTTTTTTAAGAGGAAAATAAATGAAATGTCTTTTTATTTTTTATTAAATTATTATTTTTTTTTTTTGCATTTTTTTTTTTTCAAAGTTGTTTGATTTTCACAAAATAGTTTGATTTTTCACAAAATTGTTTGATTTTTCACAAAATTATTTAGTTTTTCACAAAAAAAAAAAAACGGACCCTGTGAAAAAGCCTGGACAGACCCCTGGTTATGTTAATTGGAAATAAAAATTTATAAAAAAAAAAAGGACGAGAGGGGGAGTGTGTGGTGAACACTCCAATTTAGGAGTACTTTTAATTCATATATTTTAGTAATTAGTAGCAATTTAATTCAATACTTTTATTCTTTGAAAATTAAAGGTTATCTGAAAGCACTGTGCTAAGGAGAAAACTATAGCCACATGAAAAATGTTGCATCATTGTCTATGTATATTTATTCAAAGTAGGAGAATTCATTTAAAAACAACTTTATATCAACTGTGAGGATTATTATTATTGTTAATAAAATTATTCATCATAGTTTCCTCCTGAAAGCATACTTTAAAGAGTGATATCTGAAAAATATTTTTCAGCTGATTAATCGGCCCGATTTTGCCGATTATTAATAATCGGCAACGTGGCCGATTATGGCCGATTAATTGGTACTGCCGATTAATCGGTACATCCCTAGTGATAATTATCTTTTGAGACTTATAATTTGAAACTTATTGGAATGAAAACTCTTATCTTGCAGTGATAGTTTTTTTTTTTAATCGAGAAAGAAGGATTTACATAAGATGAAATCAGACATGAACTTTAATAAGTATTTAGACTTGCCTACATTTTTGAAGCTCCTTTATAATGTATAAAGTACAAATGTTTTTGTTTTTAAAATGAAAAAAAAAAAAAAAATTATAAATAAAACTTTGTAGGATTTTTTTTTTTCAAATGGCTAGTTTTCATGCAATATTTTGCAGCACTTCACTTAGCCTCATTTTTCATCTTTGTTATCAGTGTTATATTTTAAATTATTATTTATAGCAGTTATATGATGCTGCTAGAAACAGTCATTAGATTTAGTCACTTTTCCTGTTACATTCCTAATTGCGCCACTATTTTTAAGTTGAAGAGAGGAATAAAAACCCATGATGTTTTTTTCCGATTGTAGGCTCTTCGGGCTCTTGGACCCTTTGGTATGTGTCCTATTTGCCACCTTTTGTCGACAGCTCTTATTACCAAAACTAGGTTTGGCTCAATCCATTTTCAGGGACATTTTCTTAAAAAAACAATTTCATGCCTGCCAGGGGGAAATATGCCAGATTGAACTACTACAAGTAATATGTAAGATTTCCAGACTTTGAGTTTCTAAAATAAGCAAAAAATTCACCAAATACGTAATTTTAATCTGCAAAAGATTACCCTCTTTCTCTGAATAGTGATGCACCCTAATCAAATTGAAGCTTTCTGTTAACAATAATTAGTACGAGTGTGTGTGTTTGTTTTTTATTTATTAATTTTTGTTTCATGCACTATAAAATATATATATTTTTATATACATAGGTTCAATGAACTTCTACAATGGATGGATGAAGTTGAAAAGCATATTAAGGTCATAACAGATGATATTTCATCTTCTGGTGAATTTGAGACTGTAAAGTCAAAGTTTTTGGTGAGTACAGCTATATTTTCAGCCCCCCCCCCCCTCCGTTGCTATCTAGACAATCATAGTTTTCATAGTGTCCTGATTTGATTTGATATTTATTTATGAGTTCATTTTCTCAATATTTATTTCTTCAACTTTTATCCTTGCAAATAGTGTACAACCGCAACTTGATGTTGGCAGAATTTAACTGAACTTAACATCAAACTAGCAAGAGGCTTGTCTTTCAGTGATACCCATTGGATGGCAAACATATTTCAATTTTTCATTGCTATTTTCAGCACGAATCAAACATTAATTTAGTTTAGAAAATAAAATCACCAAATAAGTGAAATAACTAACCTGGATTTTTTAAAAAGTATAAATGTATTATTAATTTTGTAATTTTAATGTAATGTCTTTAATTAATGTGAAGAAAAAGAAAAAGTTCTTTTCAATGTATTCTTTATTTCAATTTCTACATGTGTATATTACATAAGTAGCACAATTGAATTAATAATAATTTTAATTCATAATGAATAATAGCAATATTATTTATATTTTATAATTACACATTTATGTAAATTTAATTTGCACATCAATTGATTAAAGGCTGAGAAATTTTAAATACTTTAAAAGTTTTTTTCACTAAAGAGTCATATGTAACTATATGTGAAAAATGAAATGATGAGATTCAAATAAATTTTCATTTCCAGGGTGTATGTGAAACTGTTGACAGTCGACGAGAAGACGTGAAATGGCTCGTCAGAAAACTCGAGAGCTTACTACCTCACATATCAGAAGACGAGGGAGCGGCAGAGCAGGACAAATTGGACAAGCTCTTGACCCGATACAAGACCCTCCTCCCGCAAATCGAGACCACCATAATGGTGACGGAAACCATAACCAAGTGTTTCATTTACCGGGAGGAGATTACGGAGGTGAGACGATGGCTGAAGGAAGTGAAGGCCGTCACGGAGAGCATTGAAGAGACTACCTATGATGACCCCAAAAAGTTGTCAGAAATGGTTCATCAGCAAGAAGTACGTTTTGTTTTAAATGATTAGCAATTATTTGCTAAAATATGTATAAAATGAAAGATAAAGAGCATCAACTGTCTGAAAATTATGACAAATAGCTATTTCAAGAAAATAGTGGAGCCTCTTCACCCTATGGTGCAACCAGAATTTTTAACTTGAGGAAAAGGGACTCATAATACTCTGTGTATGGATGTGTATAAATTACCATATTTCAGTTGGCAATACAGTGTAAAACCAAGGATTTCATGAGATCCTCAGAGTTGCTTTCCTTTCTTCATCAGTGCAAAAATACTCAAACACCATATCTGGTTACAAAGTTATTGAACATTTTTGCTCTGATGAAACTACAATCTCCATATATTATTTCTCTAAGTCGAATCCTATACCCGGTCGAAACTCGCTCATTTCTTCATCGAAATGCATGAAAATTTATGATTTTGAAGCTTATCCCGCGGGCTATTGACGAAAATTAGACCCACCCTCTAAAAAGTGTCGGTTTGTTTTTTATTCGAACTTCAATTTTTGGGCACAAAATTGACTCTATCTAGCGAAATAATTGTCGTATCGTCTCCATTTTGATTTCATTCGAAAGATTAAAAAAAATGCGTTCTTTAGAACGTTTCTCCGCTAGCGCCGCGTAACGAGAATCTCGAAAGTCCACGTTTAAGCGACTTATAAGCGATTGAAGTTTGAAAAAGTTGCATTTTTTGCTCAACTGTTAAAATCGTTACCATTGTTGTTCAAATCAATTTTAAATGTGACATTTCAAGCCAAGGCTTAGCTCGGTAAACCTTAATTGTAACTTTTATTGTTTCAAAATACTATGGTAGTTTTGCGATAACGTTAGTATTTAGTTTAGTAGCCTTGGGTATTTGATTTTAATATAGGGTATCACTTTTGTAGTAGTTGTAAAAGTGAACGTGTCTTTGATCTCTTTGAAAAGTTGTCAGAACGACGGCAGTAGATGGCGATGTTGTGCAAACGTACAAGATTTTACAATGCCAAGGAATTGATGTTTTTGGTTTTTTTATCGTAATGGGGGCAGAAAGGTATCCTCTGTTTTATACCACGACAACCAATGTTTTAAAATAAACCGCCTTAGCAGGCGAGCGAAACTAAAACACCAAATATAACACATCCAATCGAGGACTGAAATCTTTGAACCTGAATAACTCAATTTTAAGTTTAGAGTTTTTTTTTTTTTTTTGTGCGGAATTCCGCACGGGTCACCTAGTATAGCTATAAAAGAACTATTTCATAAAAGTTATTGAGAAATTTGACTTTGCATGCATTGATTATGAATTTAGTTCATAATCTGTTTTATTGCTTGTTAGTTGCTTATTTTTGTGTATGTTTGGTGAAATTTATCGACTATAGTAGCTTTTATCTAATGATATACATCCAGAAGATTGTCATCTACAGGAGCCATGGTGTTTACATTTCTAACTAGATTTGTTTATCATTCTGTTTGTAGATATCTTTGCTGCATAAACTTTTTCTTGAAACGAGTTGTTTATATATTCGATATTCTTGAATACAAAATCAACTTCATTCATGTACTGTACATACAAAGCAACAATAGTGAAAAGATATTTTTAAAAGATTGAAGTAAACTCTTTAACGCTTACCGATATTCTTAAAACCTTTTGACTGAAAGATCTGGGAAAATAACCAAAAGTATGTGATGCATTTTTAATGCTAGTATTTTTTTTTTTTTCTTTATTTAGGCAATAGTTCAACAGCTTGAAACTCATTTAAATAACGTTAAATCAAGCATTTATAAAGGAAAAGAGCTAGAAAAGCAGAAAATGCATCCGAAGTTTGTTGAGCAAGATGTGGCAGATTTGGAAAAGAATTGGACTGAAGTATATGAGAAAGCTGTTCGAAAACTTGATGTACTTAAAGTAAGTCAGTTCTCTCCTATACTCAGAATGGTAGTAAATTTTATTTTTTGCTGATAATTGATGTCGTCTTACGTAAATGATTTTCCTCCAACTGTGCGCAACTGTCAGTACTGATGGCACGGCACAATAGTTCTTTTCTTTTTTCCTTCATTCTTATTTTTAAAAAATGTAAATGAATAGTAATTTCAGCTTTTTATAAGTGATTTTAACTGTGTCCAAGTATGCATAGTTTTGCATTTCTGTCAGTATAGTTACTCATTCATTATCATAAACTTTTAGTAACATAAATGTTTCTCTTTTTTCTTTTAAAGTGATATTGCATATTAGTATAATAACTTGCTAAATATTCGTTTTAGGATGCATATAAATTGTGGGATGATTATGACAAGCAAAAAGGAGAAATATTTCGTCTTCTAGAATTAGCCGATGAAGAGTTGAAAAAATTACGTAAATCTTCTGATTTACAGAAGAGCTCAGTATGTATGATTGTTTTTGCTTTGCTTTTAATAGTTATTGCACACTTTTTGCATTCATTTTCATTTTCACTATAACTCATGCTTATTTTTTGTTTTCCATTTCTTTACTTTGTATTTTTATAAAGCAAACAACTTACATCATAAAAAGAAGGTTAAAGTTACAAATCAAAACCTGGCACCTATTTATAGCCTTGTATCGTATTGTATGATGTGTTGAAATGGTTATTATAATTCTAGTGAGCAAGAAATCATACTATTTTCAACTTTTAAAGCAGGTATAAAAAATATGTAATTAAAGATTTCTTCTGCAAAAAAAAGTTTTTTTTAACCTTATCTACTGCTACAGGTCTTTCCCTTTCTCCTTATAAATTTAAAATTTACGTTAAAGAAAAATTCTCAAGTGATTCGAAAAACCCTGCGGCAACCCTCATTGTATTACCACCAATCAAATCATTTCTCCATTTCATTGTTGCCTTACTTTCTTTTTCTAATGTTCTATTTTTTTCCCTTCCTGATACAGGCAAGTATGAAGCCAAATATCAATAGAATGGTTTCTCTAAAAAAGATGAATACTTTGCATTAAAAATCAGTAGCAAGTAAACACAACAGCAATTCTTGTCTCATACTTTGCAATCATTTTTCATGTTTTCCCCATGTTATATAGAAAAGTTTTAAATTTTTATTTGTGTTCAGGCCTACAAGTTTTTTTTTTCTTTAATGTGAGGTGCAGCCCTCAGGTAGAAAACTAGTTTAGCAGCACGAATTTGGAAAACACTTGAAAATGTAGTATTTGCATTTCGTATTTAAGCTTCAAATTTCTTTTTTCCCACCTAGAAGCAGTACCAAGAACTCCACGAATCAACGGAAAATAACCTGAAAAAGTTCAAGACTGTCGGCCAAGACCTGGCTCCGAGGCTGAGCCAACAGCAGAGGCCAATTTTGGAGAAAGAAGTGGTCGAGATCGAGCAAAAGGTCCTGATGGTGCTCTCCACCCTGCAAGAAAACCTGAAGTACCTGGAGCGTTCGACGGAGAAGTGGACCAAGTTCAATTTCAAGCTCGAAGGTTTCGTTTCGCAGATAGATGATCTCATCGATAGGTTGAAGGGGATATTATCTGAGTCATTGCCACCGGAGGATAGATTGAGGAAATTGGATGTAAGTAATTCATTATGTATGTATTGTGTATTTTTTATTGTACAGGGTGACAAGTTACAACTTGGACACACATGCTACATTATAACTTTAATGCTAATGAAAATATTACGACCAAACTTCAAAATAAGTATGAAAACAACATTTCGTCTAATATATTTTAACAATTTCAAAGTGGCTACTGTTAGCCTTAATGCAGAGCTTTAAACGTGTCGCGAAATTTTCGGTTATGGGCCGCTACTCACTTACTGATATTTTGTCCCATTCCTTACATAAGGAATTCTTTAGAGATGACAAAGTTTTATGAGGTTTAGCTCACACCCTTGTCTTCAAGGAGAAGCAAACAAGCCAAAGGTAGCCACTTTGAAAACGTTTAAATATATTAGTCGAAATGCTGTATTCATACTTATTTTGAAGTTTGATCGCAATATTTTCTCTAGCATTATAGTTATAATGTAGCATGTGTGAGCAAGTTGTTTCTTGGCGCCCTGTAATGTCTATTGCTTTTGACAAAGTAATTCTTTAATGCTGAGGATGAACATTACCGTAGAACATTGAGAATTGGAACTAATTGGGACCGTAGGTAGCTCAGACTTTCAAATTTTTGCGATTTTCTTAAGCAACCAAGAATATATATTTTAGGAAAATGATTTGCCATTTTAGAAAATCAAATGGTTGCACTAATATATATATATATATACATAACCATATAACTCAGTGAATAATGCTAAAATATGTAATTACATTTTTAACAAATTTTACTTTAAGATTGAATCTTAACGTTAAATATTTTCAAAAGGATGATTTGAGAAATCGTGTTTGAATAAATTGAAACATTGACTTGCAAAGTATAAAACAAAAAATTACTTTTTTTGTGATACGATAAATAGATCTACATACTCCTCATTTTTATCTCAATAAAATGATTTAATACTGCAAAAATATTTCATGAAGTTCTTAACAGTATTGTTAAAAAGATTAAGAAATATATGTCTGAAACTTTGATAAAACAATTTCATTTGACAAAGCTATTTATGTTTCACTGTGCAAATTTGTTTTTGGGGATGATAAAATTACTCTACATAGATTAAAAGTTTCAGTCAATTTTAATCGCAACAATATATTACTCTGAAAATATAGTTAAGTTTTGCCCTCAAAGATAGCTTACAATTTAGAAAAATTGCAAAATAATTTCTCAAAAATTTCATACTATAAAATTGAATCCTCCTCAAAAGTTGCCGTTACTCTTCACAAGGGTATTTAGAAGAGATTTAGCATAACAGAGAATCTACAAACCTTGCTGTGTTCAAAATAGGCATCTACTTATATTAAAAACTGAGTATCTTTCTAACTATCTTTCTTTCTAACTATCTTTCTTTCTAACTATCTTTCTATGTCACGCTTATTTCTCCTGAACGCCAATGAACTGAAAGTCCAACCAGGTACCGATAGATAGGTAATTTTTCAGGCTTCATTAGTTTCAATCTATATAATTATACGATTTTAATTAGCGAAGATATCAATTAATAAGTAGTCAAATTTAAAGCGATTAAGCCTAATAAATGATTAAACTTCCAAGACATTTTTTCTTACCGTTTCCATTTTGAATTAAAAGGTTAATTAAATTATTGAACTATTTAAAATTCCAAGATATTTATTTCTTTCCGTTGCGATTTTAAGGCAGGAATTCAAGTGAAACACGGACGATCGCAACTCACCAATGCAATCGCAAATTCCAAAATTTGGATTCAAGTGAAACGAATTCACTTGAATTCGACTTACAGTAGCGGTTGCAATATGCGATCGCCTCGAAGCGACTGCAATGGTGTTTCACTTGAATTCGACCCTAAATTAAAACGTTAATTAAATTGAACTTTTTAAAATGAAAGAGTTATTTTTTTCCATTGTCATTTTAAATACGTGTTATAACAAAGTTCTAACAATTGTTTTTATTATAATTATTAATGACATATTTTTTCTCAGGTACCATTTTGAAAATGTGTTTTTAAATAAAATTGCAATTGCTGTTTTTAGAAGGGACTTTTTCTGGCTGCGATCCATAAGTAGTCAAATTTAAAGCGAATGTTTAATTAATAATAAGTCAAATTTAAAGCGATTAAGCCAAATTAATGATTAAACTTCCAAGACATTTTTTCTTACCATTGCCATTTTGAATTAAAACGTTAATTAAATTATTGAACTATTTAAAATTCCAAGATATTTATTTCTTTCCGTTGCGATTTTGAATTAAAACGTTAATTAAGTTGAACTTTTTAAAATGAAAGAGTGTTATTTTTTTCATTGTCATTTTGAATACGTGTTATAACAAAGTTCTAACAATTGTTTTTATTCTAATTATTAATGACATATTTTTTCTCAGGTACCATTTTGAAAATGTGTTTTTAAATAAAATTGCAATTGCTGTTTTTAGAAGGGACTTTTTCTGGCTTCGATCCAAATATTAAAAGAACTTTTTCGTTTAGAATTTTGCAATTAATTTTACCGGAAGAAAGCGGTTTGGAAATAATTGTTTTTGGAAAGGAATTTTATTTGTAATTTAGGGAGAGCTACTTGACATCGTCTTTATTTTTGAGGAAGCATGTGCAAATAATTCGATTGATTCTTTGATGCAGGAAAGCTTTTTAGCGAGCCGCTTTAGCGGGGAGTAGTTTATTAAACTTTTCCTTGGTACTTTAAAGGCGAGCCGCCTTGGCGGGGAGTAGTGAATTGAAACTTTCCTCGCTACTGTGAAGGCGAGCCGCCTTGACGGCGAGTAAACTGTTTAAACTTTCCTCATTTCTTTAAAGGCGAGCCGCCTTGGTGGCGAGTAGTTTTCTCAAACTGCCTTCACTACATTACAGCCCGTGCAACGCCGGGCTACGCAGCTAGTTTCATAATATAATCTGCTCTCAGGAGCAAGGTACAAATTTCGGATATAAAAGTTGGTAGTCATTGACACCCAAGTTTTTTGTTTTTGTTGCCAAAATGCTCTGCTTAGGTATAATTTAATACAATTCAAGTAGCTTAAATTATGTTTTCTATATAATGTATAAATCTGATCGGTCGTAAAAATGACAATTAGATGAAAAATTACGCTTGCCAAATTAATTGTTCCCTAAAATATCTGTGTCCAAAAGGATGATTGCATGTCAAATCGTAGTCATTAAACTAAAATTTTTAGAACCAAAATATAGCTCACAACAGCTTTTTTTCAAACTGTTTTACAAATCAATCATTCCTTCAATGTGACTGAAGTAGAGAATCAACGTAAATAAAACACAAATTATGGAGAAAATACTGCACTCTCTTTAATGCTGTGTGCCAAGCTTTTTTCAATGATGTAGAGGTTCCATTGTGGGTTTGAGCAGTATTTTCTTCATAATTTGTGCTTTATTTTCGTTGGTTTTCAACTTCCATCATATTTTAACATAGCTATTTTGATCATTTTTCATTTATTCTTTTAATGTATTGCACAAAATACAGTAAACTCCTGATTACCCGCAGAATAGGGTGGCACAGTAACTACCAATAAGCGGATACCACGGATTATTGAAAAATGAGTTGAAAATGATATTAATGTACGCAATAGCTAAAGAAAGTCAATACGCAGTGCATAAATTTAAAACCAGCTAAAACATGACAACATTGAATGTAAAAAATGTCTTGAAAAGCTAAAAACGACCTAAAGCACTTTTTTTTTTTTTTTGTATTCAGTAAATCATTACCATAAAGAAAGAAAACTAAAGTGTGAAATACCGGCAGATAATCCAAACACAGATAGTCCAAACGCTGATAGTTGGAAGTTTACACTATTTATTATGGTTAAAAGTATGATTACAAAATAAACATTCACATAAGTAATTTCAAAAGATTCATAAGGATAATAAATCACAAACCTCTTCCTACATTTGATCAATTTGCCAGAGTAACGAGAGAGAAGCACTCGCGTCTGTCAGCTCTCAGTCGGGAACTATTCACTTGACCTGCATCTGTTGTCCCGGTGTCTGTTTCAGACAATCCTGGCAAAGAGTAGATTCTCCCTGGCAGCCTGCCACCACACCCACAAAAGCCTGATGTCAGCTATTCTTTTTTTGATTCCCTCACAGGAGCTGCATGTGGAGATCAGAGACCAGAAGCAAGTGTTGCTGAACCTGGAGAGGGAGAGCGAGGAGCTGGTGGTGGATCAACCGGAAGAAAGCAATGTGAGGGTGATTGTCGGTCAGTTGAGCAAGCTGAGGGACAGGCTCAGGACTTTGGAGGAGACGGTGGTCACCCAGAGGGGGATTGTGGCCAAGAACATCGATGCGCTGAAGAATGTGAAGGATCTGCTGAAGAATGAGAGGGAGGAACTGAAGGCAGCTGAAGTTAGGCTTGAGAATGGCCCTCCTGTAGCTGTTACATTGAAGGAGGCTTATACTAAGAAGGAGGAAATCCAGGTATGTTTGTTTCTGTTTAATGTTTTTGCTTGACTTTTTTTATTGTTTGTGTGCGGTTTTGTCATCATTAAGGAGGAGAAAGAGACAACTGTCTTCTAGATTGTGGTTTAAATTATGTTTTATAGTAGCGTGAGGAAAGCCATGTGCAAAAAAGAAAATGGCCACATTATTTTTACTTTTAAACTGTGTGGAATTTCAAATGGAGAATTAGTATTATGTTTCTTTGTATTTAATACTTTTAGCTGACATTTTTTAAAATGTATTTGTGTGTGGTTTTGTCATTATTGAGGAAGACAAAGGGACTTCTGTCTCTTTGAAATACTGGATTGTGGTTTAAATTAAAATTTTTTCGATGCATGAGGGGGAAAAATATGCAAAAAGTAAAGCCACATTATTTTTATTTTTTAACTTGGAAAAATTTTGAATGGAGAAGTAGCATACATTTTTAAAAAAAGCTTTTGCCCTTTTTTTGGCTTATTTTTTCCTGAAAAAATCAGGTAGGCATCAATGCTTCCTATGTTTTACCCTTTAATTATTATATCTCAATCTTTTTTTAAAATTCATGTTATACTGTAACTGAATGTTTTAAAAAAAGAAAAAAAAAAAAGATGTTGACATCATTTAATATTTATTTTTTTTAATGTCCTTTTTTCCTCTTTTTGATTAAAAAAATATTATTAATGGAAAATTAAATAAGTGATTTTGAGCAAATATTTTATCTTTCATTTTTGCTACATGTATAATCCTTCTTTCATCTTATCCTCCATCAGTTTCCACTCCTGTTTCAGTCTGTGTATGTTTGTTTATCCTGAAACATTATTTATTTACCTTTTTTTTTGGACCATCATGCCCTTTAAGCTCACTGCAAAATCTATTACTGCTTAATTTGTTCTCATGCAAATGTTTATAGAAAAAGAAAGTAGCTGCTAAAACAGAAACTTTGGCTTTGATCCAAACAAATTTGTGTAGTAAGATATTGTGCTTATCCTAAACTTTGGCAGACAAAATGTGTTTACATCATTAAATGCTTAGTTTTCCTCAAGTTAAAATAGGAAGCTAAAGTACTAATCAGCTCTTGGACTTGCCAAAACTTTTTTTTTGAACTAGGGTAAATTAGTTTTATACTGAAGGAGTTGATGACATATGGCAGTTTAATAAATTAACTATTTAATTGGTGATATAAATTTTGAGCTACCCCAAGTTAACATCAGAAAAATTCATTTATCATATGCATTCTGTTTTTAAAAGCTCTTTAAAAAGTTTTATTTATTTATTTACTAAATAAAAGTTTTAATTTGTTTTAGTTGAGTTTTGTGTATGATGTTTTTTCTACTTAGTTTATTTTTAAAAGTGAAATTTCACACTCAAGCTAATTTAATTAAATTTAAGCTATCTGTTCTTAAATATAAATTTTTATTGAATTTTTTTGAAGCATTAAATTTATTTTTGGATACAACTATGTTAACTTGTAGTCACTTATTGAAAATATTTTCTGTTATAGAGGTCTTTAACACAATGCCCTTTTAATCTAAGCTTTTTAATGATACAGAATCTGCTGCTAAATATGCACTTTGTTAAATTATTTTGAATGTTGACGCACTTCAATTTAGTTTTTGGCATTAAGCATCAAAATAAATACAACAGTAAGCAGAAGAATGCTTTTCAGTACAGAAATTTGGGACAAATGAAAGTCTGTGTACTTGTTATTTTGAAAATTGCCAACCAAAAGTTTGATAATTAGAGCCTAAGCTATTCTGTAATACTTTTAGCTTTGTTATTTGCAACAAAGTGTCGTTTCATTTGAGCAGCTTTAAGAAATTATGTTTGAGAATTCATATTCTTCCCAATTTTTTCTTACATTATCATAATTGTCACTCAACATTAAAACACACATGGAGTTTGAAACGTATCTTCAAATTAAAAATAAAACCATCGAATTTGCAAGATTTGATTTGTTTTCAAAGTTAAAAGAATTCAGTATCTACTTATATTAAAAACCGAGTATCTCTCTTTCTTTCTTTCTTTCTATCTTTCTTTCTAACTATCTATCTATGTCACGCTTATTTCTCCTGAACGCCAATGAACTGAAAGTCGAACCAGGTACCGATAGATAGGTAATTTTTCAGGCTTCATTAGTTTCAATTTATATAATTATACGATTTTAATTAGCGAAGATATCAATTAATAAGTAGTCAAATTTAAAGCGATTAAGCCTAATAAATGATTAAATATGAAATCCATTGTTGCAAAACGTCGTTGCTATGAAACAGTAATAACAATGAGAATGAGAATTTGGAATGAAGGCTTAACTAAATCAAATACGAAACTCATAAGCGGGTTACTTACGTAGTATTTTTTATCGCTAGCTACTTGTAATATTTTGAAACATTCATTTGTTGAAAAGCCATCTACTTATATTAAAAACTGAGTATCTATGTCTGCTTTTTTCCTTTGAGCTAGCTGAACTTACTGAAACTTCCCTCACCATCTTGAAGGCGCGAAGCATCTCAATAATTCGAATGATTTTTTTATATAGGAAAAAAGTAAAGGCGTGAAGCACCTGTTAGCGAGCCGCCTTGGCGGGGAGTACTTTCTTGAAATTTTCCTCACTACTTTCAAGGCACGAAGTGCCCGTGCAACGCCGGGCCACGTGCGCGGTATGTCTTGAAATCGAATGAACATTAAATTGTATCCAATAATATAACTTCGGAATGAGGTAAAAGTTAGAGAGGGGGGACGTTATGCATCAACATGTCGCAGGAAGCTAATCTAGCTGCCCTGGCAGCTAGTTTTTACTTATTTTTAATAATGTGATGCTGCATAATTTTTTTATTTATTTTTTTATTTTTCAAAATATGGTAAATGTGTTGTTTAAAATAGTGAGGGGGAGTTTTTTCTCTTGTATTTTTGTTAGTATTACTTGCTTGCCTGTATTGTTTTCAAGGAAGGGACTTGCAAAATTTCAGTGGGAATAATGAAATCTTGTCTTGAATTTTTGCCCCTGATATACAAAAATTGCATTAACATCTTTTTTCTGCTTTGTTAATGAAGTTATATTCACATTGGACCATGGACTCTGGTGGCAATAAGTGGTATCCTTGTTGATAATAGCTACAATTTCCATTTTTAAGCAAGCATGTAAAATAAGTTGTTTAATTATATTATATTTTCAGGTGTTTTGCGAACATTGTCATAGCAAAGTTGCTTACATTTCTGAAATTGGAACTCAAACATGCGAAGAAGTAGCAGATGCAGCTATTCAGTGCGAATTTGTCGAAATTCAAGATCAGTGGAAGAACATTGCTGAAACGATCCAGCAATGGATAGAACAACTGCAGATAATAATTACCTCTTGGGAGGATGTTACTGTTAAGTTAGAGACAATATTAAAATGGCTTGATGTAACTGAAAAGAAAGTGAAAAGTGTTGCATCTGTAAATACAGTGAAGGTTGAAAAGCTGGAAGAACTTAAAACTGTATTGAAGGTACGTGATTATTGCATTAAATATCTGATTAAGTATCTTGATATTTAAACTGTGACCAAATAATGCAATGTTTTGCCTCAACATCTTTTCCAAAATCTTTGAATTAATAATTTATAGAATTTTAAATTTGTTTTGCTTGTGCATTCCCCTTGATATGTACGTTTTTAATTTTTAAATTAAAAGAAAAAGAGCACCTTTTGCATGATTTTAATCAAGAGATTTTGATCTAAAGCACTTATATTAAAAAAAGTTAGGAAAAGAACCTTGGGAGAAGTGGAGGGGGAACCTGTTCAGTGAAAAATTAAATTTCTCTTAAATAAAAATTATGCCTAAATTTATGAGAGTTAAGATTTTTTCTAATGAATATACTTTCAATATTTTTTCTTTTCAGGTAAAAATTATTTTTGTTGATCAACACATTTATAGAAACATGCCCGTCATTTAGGGGAATAGGAGAGAGCAATTACTCCACCCCTCCCACAGTTTTGAAAAATTAATGTTTTTACATTTAAATGGGCGTGATTTCTGTCTGCTTGAGAAAAAGTGTTGCGTTCAATCTATAGCCTTTACTACCCCAACACCACTAGAAAAGTTTTAAATGACAGCCCTGTACAAAGAACTAAAATATTAATTTTCATGGTGCTTCTGTGTTCAATAAATGACTCTGTACAAACTAAGATTTCTGAATTAGATGTAATGAGCGATTTTCATAAAGCAATTTGCACAAGTTGAATTCACCATAAAGCTAAATTAACCGCAACGAAAAAAACGTGGTTTTATGAAAAATCCATATACAGTTCAAGAAAAATGTTGAGTAACTCTCTTCCGTTCCAGATACCTGCTTCCGAAATCGAGGAGCAGCGCGGCCAGCTCCGCAGAGCCAATGAAGACATCGACAAGCTCTCCAATCACCTCTCTCCGAAAGCGATCATGGCGCTCCACGCACAGTCCTCGGACATCCAGAGGCGCATCGACGAGATCGGGGACACGATCCGGGTGCAGATGATCCGCCTCGGATCCATCATCTCCGAGCAGGATCAGCTGGTCAGGACGATGGACAACTTCAGCCAGTGGGAAGAGGACGTCAAGCTGCAGCTGCATAATTTTGACGACATCTTCATGGATCAGATAGAGGCCGTACTCAAGAGCATTCAGGTTGGTTGCTTGGAATAGATCTCACAATATTTTTTACATTTTTGTTAGCTTGAAATGGATGGCTAGGCGAGTGAATGTCTTGTCAGTTTTTTTTTGTTGAAGAGATATTTTTAAGATACAGAATGATCTGACAATGGGTGTACCTCCACTTTACTTAAACCCATTGAGCCTGGTGATACTCAGAAGTACCACTTTCATTAATTTACTATTATGAATCCAATATGGCTGGAATCCTGCGGGTACTTGAAAGTACCATTCCTCGTACTTTGCTGATAGGCTGACAGTAGGTGTCAGCAATCGGAAACAGGTTTCCTAGAGGCTAGTTTTGGTCCTAGGGCCTTAGCTGTCAAAGTGATTGTCAAAATTTTTCTACTCTGTTAATACGTTATTTGATGTTTTTTCAACTAAGAAAACATAAATATAAAAACTCATTCACATATTAATTCATAGCATAAAGAATTCATAGCATAAAGAAAGGAAGAAGAAATTACATAAATATTGAAATTATTTTGTGAAAACTAGGAAAATTGAAAAAAAAATCTCTCAGAAAAATATTACTTAATATTTCTAAACTTGGAATTGTATAAGAGAGAAAAAACAGTGACGGTAAAATTGGTAGTAGAAAAACAATCTTCCTTTAATTATAATCGGCTCAGCCGATTAATCGGTATTTGGCCAATTTGCTTATCGGTGCATCCCTAGTCATAAATATCGGTACAACGCCATTGATGTCGTTACTCAGTTGAATTCTGAGACAATGTCTCGCAGATGTTTTCAAAATATCTGCAAGAACTTGTTCACCTGGGATCCATCATCTTGGAACAGGATCAGCTGGTGAGGACGATGGACAATTTCACCCAATGGGAGGAGGATACGAAGATGCAGCTGCATAATTTTGACGACATTTTCAGATCAGATTTTGGATCAGATAGAGGCCGGGCTCGAGCATTCAGGTTGGAGGCTTGGGATTGATCTTGCCATGTTTTGTGCTTTCTTGTTAGCTTTAAATGTGTGGATGTAGGGGAATTGCTTTGAATGCTTTTTTGTTTAAGAAATGTTTTTAAAATACAGAATAGTCTGAAAATGGGTGTACCTCTGCTTTTTTTTTAACACATATTTGTTACGGTTAAATGTTTGTTATGCACAGTTGCTTTCAAGGGCTGATCCAGCTTCTAGTCCCAGAGGGAGTCATTTTCAGAAAAGGAGGGGTGAAAGTGCAATTTTTGTGCAAAAGCTAGGAATATTCAATGATTTTGTTTTTAAATATGTCCTAAAAATGCAATTTTGGGCTATAGTTAGTTGTTTAATGAAGGGGTCATGACCCCTCCTCCCCTCTGTATCCAGGCCTGGTTGCCTTGAAATTTTAAGAATAATAAACATTGGTGTAACACCATTGATGTTGTGACACTGCAAATTCTGTGTCACGTTCTGACACGTTTTACAAAACATCTGCTTTTGTCTGCACATTGTCTTCTTGTAATTAAAAGCTGAAAATGTATAGTCATTCATCCTTTCTCATTTTTTTATTACTTAGTTGATTATTTACTAATAAGTATATATTTAGTGTTAATTGTTTCTCACTGTTACAGTAATATTTGAAACAAGTCCCTGAATCTGAAACATTTTTGAATTTTTATTTGGGTGGTTTACTAAATAGTAAATCAAATTAATGCCATTAGAATTTTGTATAGCAAGTACTAATGGAACCAAATTATTCATCAAATGATATTATTATTTTTAGGTACTGAAGATTGAAAATGATAACAGGCAAATTGATTTCAATAACATCTATGATGAAGTGAAAAAGCTGAGCGATTCTTATGATTCTTCTGAATTGGAACAAATATCTATGTTATATTCCAAACTTTCTGAGCTTTACCAAAATACTGAGGAATTATTGTCCAAAAAACAGAAACTGCTTCAAAAACTTCTTGATTTTGAAGCATGGAGGAAGGACATGTGTGAAAATATTGACCTTCTTAAACAAAAAGTTGAGGGCAAAAAGTACAAAGCTGAAGATTTGACAGTTATCAGTGAAGAATTGACAAAACTTCAGCGGGAATTCGACATCAAATCCAGCCAGTTAACAGAACTCGATCAAATAGCTCAAAGACTTAACCAAATCATTCGCGATCGCACAACCTCTTTGCCAATGACCGTTGCAGAACGACTTACTCACATTCAGGTTATGCTGAAATCAGTGAGGGAGCTTTTGGTAAAGGAGCAAGACTCGTTAACCAAACTCAACAAATCATGGGACGAATTCAATGCTCAACGCCTATCAGTATGCGAGTGGTTAGCTGATGTTGATCAAAAAATCCAAGCCATTCACAATTCCTCTGCCAGCCAATCAGATTTTGTCAAAGAGCTCAACATCCTTCAGGAAATGCACACTGAGATGGAAAGTCGGACAGCCCATTTCACCTCTGTCCACGAACTCGGTCGCTCTCTGATTGAAGAGGACTCTTCGGCGTTTGCCACCATCCAGGGATATCTCACGGCCTTGGATAAACAGTGGGAAGAAGTCGCCGCGAATCTCACACAGAATGAAAAATCTGTTGGGCGTTTGGTCCAATTGTGGAAAGAGAGCGACTCGTTAGAGAATCAGATTTCAGAAGCAATCAACAATGCAGTGCAGCTGGTGAAAGTTTCTTCTTTTGCACCAAGTGATTCAGTTCAAGTGTCCAAGTTATTAGAAAACGCCAAGGTGAGCTATGAGTATTTTAAAATATTTGTATAGTGTCATAGCTTAGTTTTTAATTTTGCAATCGGTGTGTAATCAGGTTGTCCATAAGGTATCCATTTTTTAATATCAAGACTAAAAAATCCAAAATCAATCATAAAAAAAAGAGTAAAGTTATCAATAGACATAAATAGGTCAGCATTTCTCTATAAATTTTGCTCTGTGCACAGTGAAGGTTTATTTATTTTTTTAATCACTGTACTAACTAGATATTGTGGCCTGTTACACAGCTATTATGATTTAATATTTTATTAGATTTCTGAGTTTGTGTAATTAGTTTTAACACAAAATTACTTATAAAAAATTGTGACCAAAAATATGCTAATTTATTGGAACTATATGAACAATGACCAAGAAAGAAAACAGTTATGTGGTTGATGTTGACCTTGACTAACAAAAGGTGATTTATAAAAAATAATAGTTTTTAGTGCCTTTGTACTAACTAACAAAATAAAAGCTTACTAAAGCAAATTTCAAGATAATGTGATACCCACTATAGTAAGTAGCAAAACTCTTTTTAGTAAAACAATGATCCTACATTTTGAACTTCTGCTATTTGTATTCTCATATGCAACAATTTTAGCAACATTAAAGTAAAAAAATAAAAATAAATGCAATCTACTGGTTTTAAGAATTTGTTGCATTAAACTAATAAAAAATAGCAACGTTTTGTCTCACTGAACTTGCAGATCACTGCATGCACATGTTTCAACATTGCAAGGAACAACTTTATCAATACAAAGGAAGGGAGCTTATAAATCTTTTCATCCATTAGCTTATTCCCTTAGCATTGGAAGCAGTGTTCTGCTTAACGCCAAAACAGATGTATGCTGTAATCTGCAAGTTTTATGCAATAAAAGGCTGTTGTTTTTAATTTTACCTTTCTGGGCAAAGGTGTTCATTTATTTATTAAACCAATGATTTTAAATAAATTTCTTCATTGGCTCTTTTCAGGCAGCAAATGATATTTTGAAGTCACACCACTACGAACTGGACAGCTACATCCTCAAGAACAAAGAGCTTACCGACAAGTTGACGCCTTTCCAAACCTTCGACAAATCCTCCCTGGAGAGCAAGAGCAATCAGATACAGAAGAGGTGGCAGGAAGCTTGGAATTCCGTGGAGTCCAGGCTCCAAAACCTCGAATCTCAGGTGGTGCTGTGGCAGCAGATCGATTTCGACAAGGAAGACATCCTCACCTGGGTCACCGAGATTTGCCGTTGTATGGAGGAATGCATCACCAGCTTGGAAAGCCGGGAGAAGTCCCAGATGATTCTTGACCGGTATAATGTAAGTAAAAGGATTACATTTTTACTGAATAATACAAATGGGAATATGACAACCAACAACGAAAAGCGAGATAGATTAATTTCCCACTCTCCACACTTTCCCCTTATGGTTGTCATAGTTACGGCACCATGGACTTTTTCCCATTTAGCTTTTGAACGATGGTCAAGTGAAAACAATTAAAATTGCTTTGTGCGTAAAATATTATTCAATTGAAAAATCAACGCCAATAAAACACAACTTTTGTTTAGAAATTTATGCTTTATTTATGTATGCCTAGATTTGTTAGAAAATGTTTTAAAATAACCAAGATATGAGGATATAAATAAAAACGTAAACTTGATTCAATAGACATAAAATAAATAAAGTGCTTCAACAGCAGTGCATAAAAGAAAAGGAAGGAGCTGTTTTCTTTAGTATGGTTTCCATGGAGACAAAGAAAAATTTATAAACTTCATACGCCTTAAAGTAACAGTGGTCAATTTATTGCCCACAATAAAGATCAACAGCTCTTTTAAAGCTATCTACTCCTTTGCTTATTACAACTTCTTCCGGGAAGCCATTCCAAGGGCCTACTACCCTATTAAAATAGTAATTTTTCCTAATTTCCTGGTTGGTTTGAGATTTGAATAGCTTAAAACAATGCCCTCTTGTCCTGTTTTCTGTGCAAAACTTCAACCCACAAACTTCTTTTATTTTGGTATATTTAAATAACTGATTCATATCCCCCCCCCCCATACAACTCTCCTTTGCTCAAGACTATACATATTAAGCGAACTAAGCCTGGTGTCATACTCTAAATTATAAAAACATTTCTTCTGCTGTGTCTGAAGTTTTTTTTTTATTATTAATTAATGATTATTTTTTTTTAAATTCAGAATGAAAAGGAGTTCCATTGCCAGAACAAACAAGGGATATTCCAGAAAATCCAGTCCTTGCAAGAGCTTAACGATGGCATGGAAATCGCCACCTTGGCATCTCTGAAGGATGTCATCGAGACGCACCTACAAGAGGCATCCAACTTGGCCAGCAGATTGCAGGGCTGCATATCGGAGCTGAGCATCGAAGAAACTGAATTGAAAAAGCAACAGGAGGCACTGAGCGAGTGGTTGCTTGCCATGCGGGATGCGGTGTCGAAATGCGAAGATGTGACTGCCAGCGATGACATCATACTGCAGAACTTTGAGAATTGCAATGTAGGTTGATTTTGCAGCGCAATTAGCTTGGGGTGCTTTTCTTTTGATTATTAAACTTTTTTTTCCAAATAAATATATATCAGAATAATACTGCTGTATTTGGTGTTTTCTAACTTGAAATAGTATTTCCTAACTAATGATTTGTACAACCCGTACCGGCAATTGGAAAACTCATCAGTTTTATTTTCAAAGTTCGAGTTGACATAATGAAATACTGGATAGGTTTTTCAGGTCCTGATCACAAAGTAATGTCCAGGTAAGAATAAAAGGGTGCAGTAGGTATGTTTGGTGCCCTCCTCCTCACAAGAAAATTCGTACACATCCAAAATTGTTGAAACTTTTTATCATTCATTCTATATCTCATACACAAAGTCAACTAAAATATTCAAAAATTGTTACAATGTCGAAATGTTCTTAAAAAGACTCTTAGGAGAAGGAAGCAAGAAACAAATGTGTTCTATTTCGGTGCCCCTGAAATTGTGGTGCCAAGGATCTGTGGAACCATGCGTTAATCAAGCCCTGAATGTATTCTACCTTTGTTTATTTGATCAGCTTATGTAAACCACATTGATTTAAAGAGCCATTGATTCTAGACTTGCATTCTTCTAGCAATTCAAGTGCTAATAGATTTGAATTGCAACAAAAATTTACCTTAAGAAAAACAACCAATGTTGGTATTCAGACCTCTCTGAAGAATCTATTAGCTGTTTTCAGCATATTATGTCTCCAGATTTTCTTATTCTGATCTTAACTTTCTTTCAGCAATTGCAACATGAAATAAATGGTAATAAAGACAAGGTTGAAAGTCTGAACAGCAAAATTAACGAATATAAAGAGAAGCACCCACATTTAGACATTTCTTACCTTGACAAAGAAAATACCAGCTTACAGAAAAGGTAAGTTATACAAGTCTGTCCTATATTGCTTCAACTGTGTCATTCTAAACGTTTAATTATTCTTTTCGTTCAAGAACATTAAATTGTGTGTTTTTTGTAGATATGAAAAACTAGTGAGTACAGCTTCAAAAGTAATTAGTTTCCTATCATCTACTTTGGAGCGACGTTATCAAATGACATTGCAAGATTTCCAGAGGTGGTTAACAACTCATGTGGAAAAAGTTTCATCTTGTAATCCTGATTTTGCTGGTGATCGTTACAGTCTTGACTCTAAACTCAGCATTTTGCATGTAAGTGTAGTATGGTGATTGAATAGTTTAACTTGACAAATTTTATAGAGCCTTGCAAAATTTATGTCTTTAGATGCGAACTAATCATAATTCAGTAACTTATTTTTTTAATAAAAATGTCTGATATTGACAGCACGTCATTTCTGTTTATTCTTATTAAATAATATTTTTTGATGAAAAAATGATTTTGTTTAAAATCTGGAAATGGAAATATTTTGCAATTGTGAAACTTCTTTAACTGTTTACAGTAAGGAAGTTAAGAGAGGTATCTGGGCATCTATGTCAGCAACGTGGTGCAAATGCTCACTAGGGATGCACCGATTAATCGGCAGTACCGATTAATCGGAAATAATCGGCCACTTTGCCGATTATTAATAATCGGCAAAATCGGGTCGATTAAGCGGCAGAAAAATATTTTTCAGATATTATCCTTTAAAGTATACTTTCACTTGGAAACTATGATGAATAATTTTATTAACAGTAATAATAATCCTCACAGTTGATATCAAGTTCTTTTAAAATTAATTCTCCTACTTTGAATAAATATACATAGACAATGATGCAACATTTTTCATGTGGCGATAGTTTTCTCCTTAGCAGTGATTTCAGATAACCTCTAATTTTCAAAGAATGAAAGTATTGAATTAAATTGCTACTAATTACTAAAATATATGAATTAAAAGTACTCCTAAATTGGAGTATTCACCACACACTCCCTCTCTCATCCTTTTTTATAAATTTTTATTTCCAATTAACCTAACTAACAACGTGTTAATAATATTATTGACACTAATATGAAAATTGGTTCTAAGAAATGTGATAAATTATTGAAATTATTTTGTGAAAACTAGGAAAATTGAAAAAAAAAAAAATCTTCTCCCAGAAATAAATTAATTGCTATTTCTAAACTTGGAATTGGATCAGAGATAGAAAAAACAGTGATGGTGAAATTGGTATTAGAAAAACAATTATCCTTATCATTAATCGGCTCAGCCGATTAATCGGCCGATTAATCGGTAATCGGCCAATTTGCTTATCGGTGCATCCCTAATGCTCACTTAACTTATAAAAGGGTTAGGGCTTTGGAGGAAAAATTTTGCAAGAATAAACATTGCATTGGGAGAAAATAAAGAGAAAAAGGGTAAAAAAAAGGGAATCAATGTTGACGTTTAGGCATTACAATTCCATCATGTCGTTTTTTTTTTCAGATGGGGGGAGTAAATGGATGGAGTGTTAATTGTACCAAAAGCAAAAATTACTCCAAGCTATATGCAAATATAGTAATATCCCAAAGCCCAATGACATCCCCCTCCCTTTTTCTTCTTCGCCAAATGATGACATTACTTCTTTTTCACTATCTCGTTCCCTAGAAGAAGATATTAAAAACAGCAAAATTGCCCCCCTCCCTGACGTTTTGTTACCGAAATTGAATCAGCACTTGTACCCCCCTAAAATCTACTTAAGGGTGGCAGTAGCTGCAAATTTTTCATTTCTATCATCTATTGCACTCTAGCTTAATCGCACAAGCTTGCTTATTTGGTTTCTGCAGAAAATAAAGCATGAAAAAGAAAAGTCAAACATTTTCTGATGTGAAGTTTTAAGCCAATGTTAAAGATGCACAAATATACAGGTATACTGCAGACACGTGTTTCGGGGCTACAAGGCTTTTTCAATGCATGAAGTGTGAGCTTTAGGATGAAGAATCATCCGATAAAAGAATCCTTTTATCGGATGATTCTTCATCCTAAAGCTCACAGTTCACGTATTGAAAAAGGGGCTCCTTGTAGCCCCGAAACACAAAAGTCAGTATACCTGTATATTTGTGCATCTTTAACGTTGGCTTAAAACTTCACATCAATCGCACAAAGGTATTTGTTTTTCTTCATTTCCTGATTGTTAATATAGAATATAAATTTTTTTTTTTTCAAATATCTCAAAAACTAATTTTTATAGATACTGCAGGGTACCTTTACATGGCAGTGCATGCACAAAAGCATGTCCTGTAGCTTACAAACGTTGGGTCATAGAGGGTTGACATTTTGTATACAAAACCTGTACAACCTCTTATTTTGCACCTGTCTTTTCAATTGTAATAATCTATTAACCAAGGGCTTTTTTTTATTTCATTTGGCCAACCAGTGTTAATTTCAAATTGTTTTTCTTATTCCCAACAAGATATTTTATCTATCTTCAGACTGCAGTACAGATGTTACAAAAACATTCAATAAAATGAATGTCAAGTCGGTCATAACAGATTTTTCTGTCCACTCAAAATCGATGATCCTTTACAAAAAGTTAACTGAGGGTGTTTGACAAAATCCATAGGTGTTGCACTTATGTAAAACAAAAATGTTAGTTCAGTTTTTGCTGCAGATGATAATAGAAATAGACACAATCTGAGGAAAAAAAGGAACAATAAGTAAACATACTCAACTAAAAAATGGCTTAAACTTGTGTTTTGAAGTAATGGAAAACAACTAGGTGAGGGGTAAATTAAAAAATAACTTTTAGTTAAATGAATGTTTGAGAAAGAGAAAAAAACTGTCACCACTTTTATTTTTTGCAACCCTGATTGAAGAGGTGATATCGTCGGCACCATGCTAAAATAACGAATGTGAAAAATCGTGTTTTTCAAGTTAGAATTTTTCAAATAATTAAAATTAAAATGATACCTTCGAGCGATAGTTTTACACCTAACGATCTCTATAAGAGTTTAAATATTGAAAATAATTAACCCCGTCAGGTGGGAAAAAGTTATATGCAGTGTTTTAGCTCTCCTGAAAAGTGCCAATTTTCACATTCGTAAGTCTAGCATGGTGGTGACGATATGGTCTCTAACTTCTTCCTTGTTTAATTTCAGGAAATTGAAAGCAATGTTCCTCATGGTGAAAGCAAGAAATTCAAATTAGAATTGGCTTCCAGCAGCCTGCTTCAAGTCCTTCCCGCAGAAAAGCACCCAGATATCCAGTCTGCGCTCGACCAAGCCAACAACGATTGGGAATCCTTCACAACATCTATTGCCCAAAACAGGACTTCCTTGCAGAATCTCTTGAGTTTGTGGCAGAAGTATGAAACGGAGTTCGAAACTTTCAGCTCCTGGCTCAAAGACATGGAGTCGAAAGTGAAGAGCGAAACCTCGCAGCAAGTTGATCTCGATGATATACAGCAGCAGCTGTCTGTTATAATGGTATTAATTTATTAGCCTGGTGTTTTTCTGGCATTCATTGAAGTTATATCAATAATTATTTTGGAAGAGAAGCAGTTTTTGAAATTCCATCTGGAGTTTAAATGTTTACACCACACTAAATATTGTAGCTGCAGACTTTTTGAATGCTTTTGGAAGACTCTCAAAGATTGATGTGTTCTCCCAAACTTTTTAATGTAAATAGCACCCAAATTTTCGTTAAACAATGAAATTCCCTAAAAAAGGATTTTTAAGATATTAGAATCTCAGCAAAAATCCTTACTGTAAAACTGCCATAACTGCAAAAACAAATCCTCTTCAAAGAGAAATATGAAAATTTCGTATGTCTGATCAATTTTTAAACATATTAGTTTCTTTTCCCTTCGTTTTAGAATTTTCGTTTCCCAAAACATTTGGTAAATGTTCCTGGATTTTTTTTTTTTTTTTTTGAACGTCCTCAATTTTTGCTTGTTGCAAGGAATATTTGTCGTCACTTAGTTGAGAAAACAAATTTATTCCTCTTTTAAAACCTAAAAAACAGTAAATGAATAAAACCTATAAGTGGTTCTCCCCCACCCCTTTTTTTTTTGACCACAAAACAGTATAATCTAAATTTCTAAATTTTTGGTTCCACATGATTTCTAAACACCAAATTTCGGGTCCTATACTGGGGCTGTATTTAAGAAATCTCTAATTATATTGTAAAAATCACCTTTTCTCAATTTTTTTTTAGTTAAATTCACTCATGCAAAGTCTCCCTCATTTTCAGCTTTCAATGTTGGCAGCTATGAAATATTATGTGCCATAGTTTCAATTAGTATCTAAGAAAAAAAGGGTTTTAATTTTAAAATCCCACTCTTAGACAATAATTTATCATCCTTTATAGAAAACTTTGTATTCAGTTTGAATTTTACGATATACAACATTTATATAACTTGTTATTGCATGTAGCTTTTAACTTGCTAAATGTGATTTTATTTTGGTGACGTACATTAGTAAAAGCAAATAATACAATGCTAGAAAACATATTTGCTTTTATATTTAAGCTCAAAGGTATTTATTTATCCCTTACTTCCTTTAGATTCTCCAGAAAGAAGTTCATTCCAAAAAACCACTTCTTGATGGATTACACCAGACAATGCAGGAAATCAGCAATGAAAATCCTGAAGCTAGGCTGAAAACTCAAGTGTCACAACTAAATTCTAGGTATCAAGCCTTGGAACGGAATTTGCAGGTAAGGAGTTCATTTTTCCAAAATTAAATTAAATAAGTACTGACTGCCAAATATTTAAAATTTTGCTCCTCTTTTTCTTTGTGTATGTGTGGTAAATGTTTGAAATGTATTACAGTTTTTCCATCGCGGTGAGGATGAATTGTTGTAAAATATGTATCAGTACACATTTAGACTTTGACGCACAGAAACTGTGATTTAAGTCATTAATACTTGTTTTTAACATTTTTTTTATAATTTTTCTTTAATGATATTTATATTGGAAGGAATAAAATGAGTTGCAAAAAAATTGAAAATAAAAGCAAGCATTAATGAATTGTTATAAAGCGAATATGTTTAAATATACTATATGTTGTAAATAAAAATTCCTTGAAGTAACTTTAAAGGTATGCTTCATGTTTTTTTCTTTTTGTATTTAAATGTATTGTACTTAGTCGTTATAATTACCATAAGCTTGAAGTAGCTAAGATTTTTAAACCATGTAATGCTTTCTTTATTTTTTACTGTAATTTTTTTAAATATTTAGTACAGTCAACGCTCGTTATAACGACCACACGTTATAAAGACCATCCTAATATAACGACCGGTGAGAAAACCCCCAACTGTATCCCAATATACTCTATGTTCTACCCCTTATAGCGACCACTCATTATAAAGACCGTTTTCTGTAGGACGAAGATGGTCGTTATATCGAGCGTTGACTGTATTGTATTTTTTTCAATTTCATTCTCCAATTTTATGAAATGGCAATAAGTATTAAACTATCAACTAGGAGTTTAAAATGCATATATTACAGTTAAAATAATGGTAATATTAATGATGATGATGATAATATAATGAAATGTATTTTTTTATTGTCCTAAATTATTTTAAATGAGTCCTGTTTGATGATAGACGTTGTATCTCTGATGAGTCATAAAGAAGTTACAGCAAAATTTTACGACTCATTTTGTAGGAAGCAATACGACGATTGGAAGCCCTTTTAAAAGTCAAGAAAGATTATGAAACTGCAAAGACTGAGCTGCAGAAATGGCTGAATGAGATGGATCAAAGTTTGAAACCCAACCTTGATGTTTCTGGAGATAAGGCAACATTGCAGTCTAAGCTCAGCACCTTGAAGGTACTCATATTTTGTTTGCCTGTGATTGAAAATAATTGCATTAGTCTCTTGTAGTTTCAATATCTTATTAATAAAACAGAATATATATGTGTGTTTGTATGAATGTTCCCTATAAAAATCTACGCAGTTTAACCTTTTGGATCCAGGCTGTATTTTAGAAATTTTTCTTTCGACCCAGGTAGTACGACAGTTGAACCACAGATTTCTTTTCCATTGAAAAGAGAAGGTATAAACTGTCGTACCAGACGTATGAAACCTTGAAAAAATTCCCGGCTCCAAAGGGTTCGAGTGAAAATCTCAACCTGGTCCTCTAAAAAAAAAAGACTTACGGTACAGCATGTGTACCGCCCTGCTCCTAAAGGTTAAGTTGGGTCTGGACCACCTTTGGCAGGGAGGTACTTGGGCCCCCTAGAATTGTCATAAGGGGTTTTCAAAAGCCAAAAAGTATCGAGCCGTTCGAACTTCAATTTAAGGACTCAATTTACCGACTTAAATTGCTCTTTCTACTCGAAATATTTATCGGATCTTCTTGATTTTGGTCCTATTGGAGAGACTGCGAAAAATACCTATAAGGGAGGTTTCCTTCTAAAAGTTTAAAAATTCCTAACCTCTAACTGCACCCAGGAAAAAGATACATGCATTTTTAAGTTATTAAAAATCAATTTTAAATTGAATTTATTAATATTTTCTGCACAAGGGTCGTAAAAGAAATGATTGTTGAGAAAAAGACATTCGATACAAGCACTTTGACATTTCCTGCCTTAGCAGCTTGCAACTGCTCCATCAATGGAGACCTTTGCATAATTTTATCCTTAGATATCTTTGCTTTTTACATAATGATCTTGAATCCCCATCAACAAGTCGTACATCGGCAGTGAGTCGTGCACCTCGGAAATTTGTTGAATCATAGACATGAAATAAAAATTTTCCAGCTGTTCGATGTTTATCAATCAACGTTTTTCCAACGTCTTCCGATATATCATTAATTCGTCTCTTGACAGTGGTGTTTGGCAGTTGTATTCTGATCATCTCCTTTATCGCACTAGGACTTTTTCATTCTGCTTACGATTTGCATGCTGGTAAACTAAGGGTTTCATTGATGGTGTGCGTTATTCATTTTAGCGATTGAACAAGCAATACTATAGTTGACCTCGAGTTCTGTTGGAAACTTTTGCACAAAATATGTACTGCATCTTTATTTTTCCTTGCTCTATAATTTCAAAAATACCATAGCACGCCAGGGATATTTTCGTGGCATACTGGTTGAGAAGCACTGCTTTATTCTATTATAAAGATAACATGTAATTTTCTCCTCTTGTAATAAACAGCCATATTGTTTACAATGGCACTTAGTACAGCTTCACTTATACCAGATGGTAAAAGTACTAAATGGTGATGTTTCTGGGTTGCAAACAAAAATAGCAAACATATTTTTCTGTACCTGACATTAGAAATCGCACTCAATGTAAATTTTAATTTTTCAGAGCCTGTAAATTAATAACAGCAATGAGGAGAAAAAACCCATGATTGACATTAAATAATGTGACTTTTGTTTTGATTTTTGAAAGGATCTGTTGTCAAAGAAAGAACAGCATGCTCCTAAGTTGGCTGCTGTGACTGATGCTGGGGAAGTGATCTACCTGAGCCTGAATATGAAGGGCAGGGATCGAATCCGCTCAGAAATGAGGAACCTGAGAGACTCTTGGGATGAGAAATGGCAAAGAGTAAATGCAGCCACAAAGAACATTGAATCCTCGCTGATGGCTTGGGGTACTTTTGAAGAGAGGTACATTTTTGTTTTCTTAAAATACCACTTCATATTCTTAGTAACTTTCAGCTAATGGTCTTTACAATGAACATTGAATCCTGTGAGAATGATTTTGAAGCTAACGGATTTTTCAGTCAGGCTAGTTTTGAACTTAGGAAGTGTTAAATACATGTAATAGATATATTAATGCTGAAATGCTATTAAGTTGTTGAGTGCTATGTTTATTTATTTATTTATATTGAAGAAAAATTGCAATTTAATTTGATAATATTACCTTATATGATTTATTTAAACTTTGCTTAAAACAGCTGTTTGTTTTCACACTTATTGACTGATTGCCGTCATATTTTCTTACAAAAATATAGTTTCCACCCTTTTAAATGCAGAAAAACCTTTTCTAAACTAGATAGTTACCTTCAGTAAGTTGAAAATGAATTACAAAGCTTTTTAAGCCAAATAAAAGATAACCTTAAATTACCTATTATTTGCTTTTGGAATGTTTCCAGTTGTATTCAACAACTATCGTGAAAAAGAATTGCTCTGCAAAAATTGACCAGAAAGGAGATATTTCTTGTGGGATTTCGCAAGCTATGAATTGCACTGTCAGCTCTTTGTAATCTCAAATATTGACACTAATGTGAATATTGCAGTTGATGATGTCACTAAGTGTCTTCAGATGAATTCATTATCAGAATTTTGCAGTATTTCAAATGTGCTAATATAAAAATTCTTAACGGTTTTTTTTAGATTCCTTAGGACTTAATATATTCATGCCTGTGAAGTTAGTTAAAAAAAAATTTTTTTTTTTGTTATTGTACCCATTTTCAGCTGAAAAAGCAATTCTTTTGTTTTAGAATGTTTACGCATGTCTCAAATAGAGATGTCATTGACCCTTTGTTAGGTTTGAGAACATCACTCTATTTGAGTAGAGAATAACTTTCCACTAAGTTCAAAAAATTTTAGTGGTCACAATCAACTAGATGACCATCTCTGATCAGTTAATACTTTTCTTAGGATGGGGTAATTTTATTCATCAAGTGCGGAAAAATTAATTTGAAAATCAAAGTTATGCAAGTTTCCTAAGCTGACTAGAGAACTGTTCATTTTAATCATTGAGAAAAATTTGTATATGTTTTTATAATCTTTATTTTGATTTTATTTTCTTCTTTGTCTTTTTTAGCTGTAAACAAGTGGCTGTCTGGTTGAATGAACTTTTGAACCAGCTTGGAACAATTCAACTGAAAGCTACCCTGTCTGAAAAAAAGGCACAACTACAAAGTTATAAGGTAAGTATCATATATGTGGAAAAAAAACTTTTTTTAGACTTCTGTACTTAATTTTGTTTTTGATAAACAGCTAATTTTCGTTCTTGCTTGTTGATCTTAGTTGCCACATAAAAGGAAAATAATACTACATTAAAACAAAACATTAAAATATCAAAATCATGCATTCCTTTAAAAATAAAAATAAATTATGTTTTCAGAATCTTTACAAGAAAAAAAACTTTGAAGTGTTATATTTTTCAGCATAGAAAAACTTTACTGTTTGCGTAAAATAGTTTACCTTTTTACTTTTAACTTAAGTTTGGTGGTGTAGCCAAGGGTTAGGGAAGTCCTTTCTCCGTAATGTTTTTTACATATAACATGAATGCGTACATATAGTACAATCTCATTTATCCAGACTAACTGAGACTAAAGGCAATCTGGATGATTGAAAACCGAATAATCTTGGTAATATGTGTAATAAGCCATGCAAATCCTTCAATAAGCGAACTTGATGTTCATTACGACGAAATACCATGTTTTTAAACAAAATTATGGAATTGTTTAAGAAAAAATATCAAAACAATTTTTCACATAATTTCTTAGCAAAAAATCCTTTCTCTACCTTCTGGTTCAAACATGAGTTTCATTTGAATAAAGCACGTTAAAACTTGCGCTTCATCATTATAGTTCAACTGTAGCGGTATTTGTTAGATTACCATAATTTCTTGAATAATTTATTCAGAACTGTACATTTAATCAAAATTATATGAGCTTGTTTAGCGCCGTACTTATAGTTACATATTTGTACACACGGTCATAACTTAAAATCATGTATGTGAACACTTTTTTGTTTTTGAAAAGCTACTAATTTGTTTCGATAACTATGGTTCTACTGTATGTATATGTATGTTGTATGGTTGTGTTATAAAGGACCTTTATTCCATAAAAAAAAATTGTAATACCACTGCCAAAGCTGATAAAATTCTATTTTCTTTCCACATTTGACAAAAATTGAAAGTTTTAGCAATATATGAATGTTTTCCAATCATGTAAATAAGAATCAATGTTTTAAAATGAATTCATTAAAGTTGATGTCTTTATCTATTATTCAATCTCGAGGACTTCTAAAGCATTTTTCTGTAATTCCAGGCCATGTCACAAGGTATCTCAGCTCACCAAGCAGTGATATCGAAGCTCAAAGAAAAAGCAAAGTCTTTGCCTGAGTCAGCCCCAAAGCATGATGTAGAAGGATTCCAGAAGCAGTATGATGAATTGATTGCAACTATTAAGGTAATTCCAATTAACCATCATGCATGTTTTTTAGGAAATTTTACGAGCTGTACCTGGACAGCAATGAATTTAAAGGAAGTCCCTTGAATAAATGAACCCCCCCCCTCCGTGAAACAATCATTCTTTAACCTTTTGGATCCGGGCTGTTCATATAGAAATTTTTCTTTTGACCCAGGTAGTACGACAGTTTAACCACAGATTTCTTTTCCATTGCAAAGAGATGGTTTTAACTGTTGTACCAGGCGTATGAAATCTTGAAAAAATCCCCCCTCTCCCCCATCATCCAGGGACGTCATTTCAAGATTTTCCAGGGGGGGGGGGCGAAGGGTAAAAACACATTACAATTTCACCAGAAAACATCAAAAACCACGCCCACTTATATGTAAATACATTGATTTCTCAAAGTTGGGGGGGATTCGACCCCCCTTGCCCCCCTTAATGACAGGCCTGGTTCAACCCCATCCTCTAAACTAGACGAGACTTATGGTACAACATGTGTACCGCCCGGCTCCAAAAAGTTAACTGAAATGCTTTCACACCCTTTAAGAGTTCAATAAAAGATCCTTTGCAATTAAAAATATTTTACCTAATAAATAAAAAAGACATTGAATCTCATTAGCAGTTGCTGTAAAATGTTAAATGATCCACCAATGCTATTGCTTATGTCCCATTTGCCAAATGATCACCTTACCGTAGCCCAGCCAATTAGAGAGCAAAACCAGCTCTGAGTGATTAGCAATCTAATCATTTAACTAAAACTTTTAAATGAAAATACTGCTCTATCCCCTTTCCTCACTCAAAAGAATGTAATTTAAAAACATTTTGCAACTAGCTTGAAAGGAAAATTCCCTCCACCCCCACTCGCGTAAACAAAAGAAAGAAAAAGAATTTAACTCAAATATGTAATACAATTTATACAGAATGACTATTCTGCATCCCCTACAAAATAAAGTTTTATTTTGAAATCTGCTTTACAAGCACAGCTGAGGAAAAAAGAAAATTAACACTGGCACAATCAAGTAATTTAACCTAAAAGAATTGCTGTAAAATGTCTGTAAAAAGTTTTGAAAGAAGAAAGAATTTAACTACAATACCATAGCAACAAAGACAACCTTTCCTAAATGTTAAAAAAATGCAAAAAAAAAAAAATATGCAAAAAGCTATCGTGTTTCAGAAAAGAAAAAAAATCATTCCAGACATTTAAAAAATTGTTTCCAAACTTATGATCAGCAAAAAAAAGGAGAGAATTAAAAATCATATCTTTTATCAAATTGAAACGTGTTTTTAAAATTACTACTATTTTCAAATTTAAATTTTTTCAATCTTCACTCACCCAAAAACTTTCATATTTTAGTTACAGGCTCATTTTTATTATCTGTAATAATATTTTTAACAACTTCTGATTTTGTGTTGAACTGAATATTTTAAAAATGCTGGAATTGCATATTTAGAAATGTGCTAGTATTGCAAAAGTGAGAAATCTTATTAAATATTTTTTCAATTGAAATTTCTTAGTATTTTTTTTAACTTGTAGGAGCGTGTTTCTGTTTGTGATAGTCATGTTGTGGAGCATGAGAAGTATAGGATAAAACTCGAACAATTCCAAGACTGGTTACGATCTCTAAAAGCAGCTGTTGACACCAATATTGAGCATGGTGATACTGAAGGACTTAAGATGAAACTTATTGCCCTATCTGTAAGTAACATTTTAAAACTTTGTTTGAAAAACTAATGTTTGAAACATACATTGACACCAAAACTTATATTATATCCCTAATCAAATATTTTAATTTTTTTAAATGACCTTAAAACTGTAAGTATCAATTTTTTGTTAACCTACTCAGGGGCGTATTTAAGGGAAAGCCAAAAGGGCCCAGGTCTCTCCTGAAATAAATTTTGGATTATTCATTGTTGTAGGGCTTTTAATGTTTTTGAATTTAAATTTGGAAAGTTTTTATATTTGATTTGGGCCCTTCATGAAATAAAATTTCTATATACGCTCCTGGGCCTACTTAATGTGGGTTACACAAAAGAAATACTTTCTGAACTGTAGGTCATAGTAAATATAGTTAATGCAAGATTTTGCCTTGTAACAGTTGCCATGAGCACAAATTCGTGTTATTGATCTATTGTGCATTTTTTGATGTACTCATAATCAGTCCTGAGTACCATATTTTTATGCTATTTTCTTCGGATTATGTATTAAAAAGTAAAATTATAAAATTGGGATAAAATGCTGCCCTGGAATATCTATGCTTTTCCTCCCAAACTCTGAAACATTGAACCTCAATTTGCTGCAAGATTTACTAATAGAAAATGCTGACGTAGTAATACCTCTAGCCAAGCACCTCATTTCAAGTGTTTAGGGGGGGGGGGCATCAAAGGGTGTAAACATAATGCAATTTCATCGGATAACAACAAAAACCGCGCTTGCTTATATGTAAATACATTGATTTCTCAAAGCCAGGAGGTGGCAAGTAAATATTGAATTTGTTTAATGATATAATATATTCGGCCGACGGCTAGAGTCACTCCGTTAAAAACTGGCCGTTTGATGGTGTAGGATAAATTAGTTATTCAAAATTAATTTTTAAAGATTTCAAGTATCCTCGTAGACTTTAATGTTAAAAGCAGAAACTGAGCCTAATGAGGAGAACATCTGACAAAAATTCTGAGTTATAGTTCAATCTGGTACAATCAGTCTGGATGATATCAGCTAGCTAGTAACCCTATTCATATCTATGATTATACGACGCATGGATAATACACAGGAAAATACAGTCCTTTATTATATCCAGTTTATAATTAAGTGCATAATAAGTTGAAAATCATTATGCCCCACCCTTACTATTTTTCTTCTGATTCCTTCTCCAGACTGTCCTGGCTTCCCTCGAAGAAGGAGGCGAGAAACTGGAAGAGCTTCAACTGATGCTGAAGGAAGTCCTCCAGCACACGGATCCGAAAGGTCACGACTCCCTGATCCTGGAACTGGAGCAGGAAAAGGAGCATTGGCAATCTTTCCTGAAGCAGTGTCAGGGAGCCAGGGACGGTATCTCTGAAGTGGTGAACGACCGAGGAAACTGCGACGAAACGATATCGGCGATGGAGCAGTGGCTCGCCGAGAAGGATCACCTGTTGAGGGAGCAGTGTCTGAAGGGCACGCTGGAGGCTAAGCAGACTCAGCTTAAGGCCATTAAGGTGATTGATGAATTCTATTGTGTGACGAGAGCTTGCGTGTCAAAACCAAAGTACCGTATTTTTCGCTGTATAAGACGCACTTTTTCTCCCCGAAATCGGGGGGGGGGGGGGGGGGAGTGCCTGCGTCTTATAGGGCAAATACAAAAGCCCACCATGGCTCTCCGCTGTACCTCCACCTCTGCATACATACCATTGACATAAAATTTTTCTTAAACTGCTGTTAACTTTATACAGTTGATGTAAAATATTTTACTACAGAATTTGGTTCATAATCTTTTTTTTCTAGATTTGCCTCCTTTAAAATTGGATCGGTCTTATATGCCGGTGCGTCTCATACGGCGAAAAATACAGTAATTTCCCTATCTCCGCACTTTTCCCCTTATGGTTGTCAAGTTATGGCATTTTTTCCCCACTTAGCTTTTGCAGCAGTGGTTAAATGCAAAGAATCAAAATTGTGCTAAAACTGTTATTCAATTGAAAAATCAACGTTAATGGAACACAATTGATTCTTAGAAATGTGTGCCTCTTTTATGTATGCCTAGATTTATTAGAAAAACGTTTAGAAATAACTGAGATATGAGGATATAAATGAAAGCGTAAACCTATTTTCATGAACATAAAATAAAGGAAATGCCTCAGCAGTGGTGCATAAAAAAAGAGGGGAGCTGTTTTCTTTCGTAAAATTTCTTAACTTGATACACCTTTTTTGCAGTAACAGAGTATAGTACATTTTTAAGCTTAAACAACTGAAATTTTTCATCTTGTATATGAAACAACTAGTTTGTAACCAGCTCAACCATTAAAAAAAAAAAAAAACTTTGCAAGAGAGAGAAAGAACATACTTTGTTCACTTAATTTTTCTGAAGGAAATAATTTTCCTTTGAATAATCTTTGGTAACTTCAATTTTGTTTCCTTTTTAAAATTAGTAGTATTGTCTAATTAGTTACAGATAAAAATAAGTGTAATTGATATGGTAATCTTAATTTTTCCAGAGGAATTCATATCTTCGTTTGAATAATCTTTGGTGTAGGACTACATTTTTGTTTTCGTTTTAGAATTAGTAGCATTGTCTAATTATTTACATATAAAAATAAGTATAATTGACTTGGTTTTGAAATAAATAAGCCTTTTTTTTTCATTTTCCTTTCAAATTCCAATCAAATTTTTATGGTATCTCAATTTTATGTCATGTATTATCCTGTGAAATCCCAAATGTGAGTTGATAAATCAATTTAATAAAATAATGTTGTATATATGACCTGTATGTTTTTGCAGTGACTGTTAAGTAAAAGTGTGAATCAAGCTAATTTTGAAAAAAAAAATTGTTCCCTGATTTTAAACTTGATTGGGAGGGAACCATCCCAAATTGCCGTGTGCACTGTAACTTGTAGTCTGATGGTATCTATTGTTTTTCAATTTGTTTTTCAATTATGACTGATGTGTTTGAAGTAAATGCATTCATTTAATACATTTTATGTATCCATATATATTTGAAATTTTCATAAAATGTTTGTGTGGTAAAACTTTACATTGAGAGAAAAGATAGGAAGCTATACGAGAAAAAAGCAATTTATGCATAAAATGCTTTTATATTTTGATAACATGCGAACCTGGAATTTTGGATTAATTATAGTCTAGTAAACGAAGGTCAAAATTAGGGTGAAAAAAACAAAAAAACATGCAGTTTTAAAAATTGGCACATAGGTACAGGATGGTCTCCTGATGAACATACTAAAAGTCCCCGGTGGTGAGGGGGAGCTCGCAGCGCCACCTGGTGTTTTATGGGTGATTTTTCAGTTTTCGTCTTATATCTCAAAAACTATTGACTTTCGAGAAAAAATGTCAATTAATAAATTAAAGAACATAAAATTATCTTTGAAACGCTTTTTTTGTTTTTATTATAGCTATAATAGTTGCCGAGATATTGAACTTCAAAGTTTGTCATTTTTTGAGAAAACGACTATTTTTCCCCTCTTTTCTATTTTTGGAGCCGCCTCAGTGATTAATTTGATATTATTCTTTTCTTTTTTCGACCTGAAGTAGTACAGGTCATTAAGGTGATTTGATTTCTTGAAACGGGGAGGCAGGTTGGGGAGGAAGGAGGCGAGGAAGGAAGGGAAGACAAAACTATGTACAAGTGTACTTTTCACTATTTTTCCCTCTACCATAGTTCAGCAAACGAAGGCCCAAAATGAGGGCGAAAAAAAAAATAATATAGTTTTAAAAATTGGCACACACGTGCAAAACGGGCTTTTGATGAACGTTCTAAAAGTCCTCGGTGGTAGGGGGTGAGCTCACAGCGCCACCAGGGATTTTGGGTGCGTTTTTTTCAGTTTTCGTCTTATATCCCAAAAACTATGCATTCGCCTGCAAAATCATCAATTGGTAAATTAAAGAACATAAAAATACCTTTAAAAACAATAAAGAATGAATTAGTATTTTATAACTGAAATAGATGGAATAGACTTGACATTTAAGTTCTAAACTCGTGAGATTTTGAAAACCTATCTTTTTCTTTTCTTCTTTCTTTATTTTTTGGGACTGCGAAAGGCATATCAATCACTTTTTTCTTAAATTTCGATAGTGCTCTGCTATTTAAGTCAACTAAGGTCCAAGAAGACCTTAAATCATGTTATAAATAAAACGTATACCCTTCTGCAAAAAGGATAAATAATAAAAATAATGATAAAAAAGTCCAAACATTAAAAAAATAGAATAATGCAAATAAAATAATGAAAGTGAACAGATGTAGAATAAATATAAACTAACATGAAAATGACATTGTACTCAAGTTAAATGGATACTTTCGTCGTCTGACTGTTCATTTAATGTGATATCTAATTTTGAGCCGTTATGGCAGATACCCGGGCAGTTTATGCAAGCAATGCTGCAGTTTATCCTTGATTTTCTGCAGCCGCATCTTGCACCACATCCTTTTGTGTATGAACAAAAAATCATGGAGAGAATGGAGTCAGGAGCTGGAAGCCTTGAAGTTGTTATAGGTTTCCATGATGTACCTGCTTTTTTCCATCCCCAGGCATCGGGTGGAAGTAATCTCCCCAACTACTTTTGAATCTGGTGATAAACTCTTAATGAATGAAATTTTGCGGCATCTTCAGTAGGCGGGAAGGAAGCAAGATCAGGTTTTATTTTTCTTGCTGCTCTCTGAAAAGATATAAATCTCTGTTCATTCAGAGAAGTTATATTTACTGGAGCCTTATATAAATCTAAGAAAAATGATTGGCCTGCCTCCGCTACCTGCTCTGGGGTAGAAAGGGGGTTTGAGAACACTCCCGGAACGTAGCTCAATGATTGATTTTTTTGTAACAGCTTTATGAATTTGGCTTTGCCTTTGCTATATGCAGTTGATGTTGTGTCACAGCCGGAGAAAGCATGGAGGAAGAGAATTTGATCTTTGAACTTGCAAGTGTTTTGTAATTCTTGTGAGTAAAAAATTTTGGTGTTCACTTTATCTTTGCCTGGTTTGAAAAAAAGAATATTATTATTACTTGGAGTCAAAGCTATTAATAAAACATTTTGGGCCTTCGTTTGCTTAACTATGGTAGAGGGAAAAATAGTGAAAAGTACACTTGCACATAGTTTTGTCTTCCCTTCATTCCTCGCCTCCTTCCTCCCCAACCTGCCTCCCCTTTTCAAGAAATCAAATCACCTTAATGACCTGTACTACTTCAGGTCGAAAAAAGAAAAGAATAATATCAAATTAATCACTGTGGCGGCTCCAAAAATAGAAAAGAGGGGAAAAATAGTCGTTTTCTCAAAAAATGACAAACTTTGAAGTTCAATATCTCGACAACTATTATAGCTATAATAAAAACAAAAGAAGCGTTTTAAAGATAATTTTATGCTCTTTAATTTATTAATTGACTTTTTTTCTCGCAAGTTAATAGTTTTTGAGACAAAAGACGAGAATTGAAAAATCACCCATAAAACACCAGGTGGCGCTGCGAGCTCCCCCCTCACCACCGGGGACTTTTAGTATGTTCATCAGGAGACCTTCCTGTACCTGTGTGCCAATTTTTAAAACTATGTTATTATTTTTTCGCCCTTATTTTGGGTCTTCGTTTGCTGAACTATGGTAGAGGGAAAAATAGTGAAAAGTATACTTGTACATAGTTTTGTCTTCCCTTCCTTCCTCGCCTCCTTCCTCCCCAACCTGCCTCCCCGTTTCAAGAAATCAAATCACATTAATGACCTGTACTACTTCAGGTCAAAAAAAGAAAAGAATAATATCAAATTAATCACTGAGGCGGCTCCAAAAATAGAAAAGAGGGGGAAAATAGTCGTTTTCTCAAAAAATGACCAACTTTGAAGTTCAATATCTCGGCAACTATTATAGCTATAATAAAAACAAAAAAAGCGTTTTAAAGATAATTTTATGCTCTTTAATTTATTAACTGACATTTTTTCTCGCAAGTCAATAGCTTTTGAGATATAAGACGAAAACTGAAAAATCACCCATAAAGCACCAGGTGGCGCTGCGAGCTCCCCCCTCACCACTGGGGACTTTTAGTATGTTCATCAGGAGCCCTTCCTGTACCTGTGTGGCCAATTTTTAAAACTGCATGTTTTAGTGTTTTTTCAAATCCTTTATTGACTAGACTATTACTATTTTAGCAGGGTAGTGGGAACTTGGAACAGTTTACCGGAAGAGGTGGTAAGGAGCAAGGGAGTAGATAGTTTTAAGAGGGCCACTGATCTTCATTGGGGTTTTTATTTTTAACCAGTCCAGTTGGGCTCAGAACCTGTTGCTGGTCGTCGCATTTGTATTTGTTTAATAAATTTCATTCTCAAATCTTAGGAATTGGAAAACGAAATCCTCTCAAAGCAGGCCGACATAAGCTCCTTACATAGTCGAGTGGAACACTTGAGAGGGGATGCCACTTTGATTTCAAAAATATCCAAGATCATGACCAAATATCAAACACTCAAAAATACTGTCAAGGTAAGTGTTTCCTTAATTTTGGTATTGTCATTTGAAGTTTAATGAAAAGTACATTTACTCTTGAGTAGTGTATTTATGTGAGTAAAATAGCAGTTTGTTGAGTCACTGAAAAGGAAATTATGAATTTTTCTGTGCAATCTTTATGTTTTTTTTATTTTGAATTGTTTGCTGTTTCATGAAGTCAAGCAGGTAAAGCATTAAACTTATTATGTTAACCTTTTGGATCCGGGCTGTTCATATAGATATTTTTCTTTCGACCCAGGTTGTACGACAGTTTAACCACTGATTTCTTTTCTATTGAAAAGAGAAGGTATAAACTGTCGTACCAGACATATGAAAAGTTGAAAAAATCCCCGGCCCCAAAGGGTTCGAGTGAAAATTTCAACCCGTCCTCTAAACTA
>JAXGGA010005653.1:0-76361 GCA_038373865.1 Uloborus plumipes
TCATTCAAAGAAGTGGTACAAAAGTTTTTAGGAATTAGACTCTGGCTATGAAAAATATCGTTAGGAGGATCCAGGCTGCATTCAAAGTTAGCACTGCAAATATGAGTTCAAAAATCCATTTTCTGTGTTCACATGAAGACTATTTTCCCGAAAACGTTGGTGACTTGAGTGGAGAACGAGGTGACAGATTTCATCAAGATGTGAAAGACAGAGAGAGACGTTACCAAGGTAGATGGGACGTAAATAGGATGTCTGAGCAGGCGCGGCATTTCAGCACTTCGTTTGAGGTGGCGAGTTTTTTTTAGATATGAAGTACCTCAGTATGGAACAAAATACATATTTGTGAAAAGAAAAACATCTTAAAATGGATTAATTTAGAAAAATTGGAGTTACGAAACAATTTAAATTTTTAAGACCAAAGCGAAAAATTATTTTGTAATTAGTTGTCACGCAAAATGTCTCGATTAGTAATTAGTTTTTACCTTTCAGTCAAGTTATACTCTGCAATATTTGGAGTCAAAAAGAAGATTTTTCTTTCCATCGATTCCGAGTGTCTTGTGCTGTTTCTCAAACAGCTTAAGTTGAAAATCCTTTCTTGTTCCGTTATACTTGTTTCAGAACATTTTTTTTTCAGAATCCTCACTTATTAGAAATAATCTTGAGAATATGTTTAAGGAAGAGCTTTATCAATTTTTGTAAAAATGAACAAGCTATTTTAGTTCCTTTTGAACGTGATCATTGATTTGAGCATTAATTGAATTTACCGGTTTTTAACATTCTGCGAGTAATATTTGGAAGTGCGATCCTTGCCTCCCCCTAATTTGCCGCCCCTGTGTCTGAGTACTGTTGGATGCTAAAGTGATAAACATGAAAGTTCCAACCAGCAAAAGCGCATCAGGAGGAGTATCAGTGAAAAGAAGAAAAATACAGTCGACGCTCGTTATAACGACCACACGTTATAAAGACTATCCAATACAAAGACTGGTGGGAAAAACCTAAGTTCATCCCAATATACTCTATTTTCTACCTCTTACAGCAACCACTCGATACAAAGACCTTTTTCAGGGGGACGGAGATGGTCGTTATATCGAGCGTCGACTGTATTTTTACTGTGAAAAGGAGAAAACACTAAAAGTGATCCACTTTTTAAAATGTGTCGTAATGAGTAAAAACACTGTGCAGCTTTTTACTCCAATAAATACATGATTTTTTTAAAACTTTTTTTTTTTTTGACTTTGACAAGTAGGCCCTTAGGTGATGCAAAAAATCTGTAAGTGATCGAAAAAATTGAAGATCATATTCGGATTCAGCACACCGGCAAACACTAAAACCAGTTAAAACATCCCATGCATCTGTTCAAAAATTTTTTTCAGACCTGTGTTGTAGTAGAATAAAAATTAAAAAAACTATTGTGAAAGCAAGAAATAGAGCTTTCTACTGATATGTTACATCACATACCTACAACAGGTTTAAGCTTCTCATTGCCCCAAAATGGTTAAAAAATCACTATTTTTACCAGTGATGCGCAGTAAAAAACGCAACGACTCTCTGCCCCCGGACACCCCGCATGCTGCTCAGAAGAGCATAGGGAAAGATATATTAAAGAGCCAGACGTCTTAAAATAATCTGCTAGCTCTTTGACCGTTGCAACGAGACGCTACTATTCTGTCTGAGCCATGGTTCGCCTGCCGAGTCAGAAACTTGCGTTAATAAAATATTTTTGGAAAAAAAAAATAGAACCGACTTCAGTTGGAAATTGCTCTAAAAAGTAAAAAATAATTTTTTTCTTTGAACACCTTCGAAACTATTTTTAAACATAAGTTTTGAAGTCGGCGCAAAAACGATGGGTAAAATGATATTTAACCATATTTTGCCAACATTTTTTCAAAGAAACCATTGAAAATTAAAAGCAGAATATTTATACCATTACACGAATGTGTGGTAATCAATGAAATGAATCCATTAAAATTTATATTTATAGTTGATTTGTAGTTGCGTATGGTTCTATACATTGTTTTTGCGCCGACTTCAAAACTTATGTTTAAAAGTAGTTTCGATGGTGTTCAAAGAAAAAAAATATTTTTTACTTTTTAGAGCAATTTCCAACTGAAGTCGGTTCTATTTTTTTTTCCAAAAATATTTTATTTCATTCTTTTTAGTGTAAATGCACTTAAAATAATCAAAATATAGTTAAAAAATCATGCAGCTGTTCAAAAAACTTGCAGACCTGGACTCGATCTCATTCCATCAGGAACTTCAACATGACGCTTTTAACCACTTGACCATCGGGTCGCTCATAGAAGTAAGGATTTACGATAGCACATATTGTTTTTTAATACCATGAAATTTTAGTTTTTCGATCATAACTTTTTTTTTTAGTGAACAAATATCGTCATATGAATACATGGTACCTAAGTTAACCATCTCCTATCGATTTAAAAAAAAAATCGTCCAAATCGATTCAGTAGATCAGATGTTATGTGCGAACAAACAGACAAAAAAACATACGCTTTGAATTGAGAACCTCCTCCTTTTTTGAAGTTGGTTAAAAATTGAAAGTAAAAGTAAGTAATTTGAATTGTGGGAGAAGGAGTTAGAGTAAGACTTGGAAAATTGGTGCAAGTTTTTGCTTTTCATGGAAAATAATTTTCAACTAAAGTGAACTCTTTAGCTTTTTTCAAACACCACAAATCAAAATCTTATTTTTTAAAAATGTGTGGCACTTTAATGATCGTTCCTTTCGCAGTGCAAAAAAACATTACACAGCAGATTTTTCCCAATAACTCAACACTCATGGTGTTTGATACATTTTATTTGTTTGTAATGATGTTTTTTGGTCACAACCAATATGAAAATCACAAAAAATAGTTACTTTAATCTTTAACATATATTTATCATCTTCAGAATTTTTGACTTTTAATTTTACCTTGAATTTGACGTAAATGCAAGGTATAAAATACAGAATTTTATAAAGGTACAAAAATTAACATAATATAATTGATTGTGTATATAATTTTTGAAAAAATAATATAGGTGCCTCAAATCAAAAACCATTTATTGCCACAATCGATTCAAAGCCCCCAAAAATGGCTCAAACGTACATAAGAAAATTCTACAGCATCGAAGGACCCCATTGCCAATTTTAACAAAGATCCGACCAAAACTGTCATTTTGTACCATAAAAAAATATGGGGCACATTCCCATGGGAGGATGTACCTGCATAAGGACATTACAATCATTAAAATGATTAAAAAAAAAAAAAACATGCAGCTATTCGAAAAAATCCTTGCAGACCTGGACTCGATCTCATTCCATCAGGAACTTCAACCTGACGCGCATAACCTATTGAAACTGGCTGGGGGGGGGGGGGGAATGATTATTCTCTGGCACTAATGACAAAAGTAATTTAATAATTTTATTTTTGCAACACTCAGACCAAAATGGCAACAAATAGAAATCATTAATGAGATTTTTTTCACGCGCAGATGATCGTCGATTTTCAATTAAAAACTTTATTCCGCTTTCTTTAAAAGCCCGTATCTTTTTTTAGGGTGGAGATATCAATTAGTGGTTTTGAAAACTATAGGAAGGAAACTTTCCTAAAAGGTAATTTTTGTGTTCTTTCGAATGAGATCAAGATCGAGAAGATCCGATAAGTATTTCGGGTAGAAAAAGCCACTCTGAAGTCCTTTAGTCGAAATTCGAACAGATCGGTACTTTCTTCCCGCTCAAAAACCACCCTATGATCCTTCCCAGGTGCCCCCTGCCAAATTTCGTCCAGATCCGACAAAAACTGTGTATTTGTATAAGGTACACACACACATACATAAACATATATACATCCCTATTCTTTGTTTTATAATTGTGGATAAACATAAAATGAATGCTCAAATAGGAAGGAAAAACGATAAAACTTTTGCTAAAACTTATGAAAAAGGGAGTTGTTTTTTTATTTCCCACTATTAGAACTAATTTTATTCAATTTGTTTCATTTCTGTTTAGTAAAAAGTTCAATTTTGCCTTATATATAATGCTCTCTCTCTTTTCAAGAGCTATTTACAACTTAACATGAACTATTTTAACGAGACCACAAGGAAAACTCAACGTAAAGTAATTGTCAAGAAAACACTGCAAACAGCTAAATGACAAGAATAATATTAGCATAAAAAATTCAAAAGTTTTGTTACAAGAATTAGCTTTACAATAACAAATTTCTCTGTTGTAATAACTAGACCTTCAAAAGCACTTTTAAAGAGTACCGAGTACTTATGCCTGTAACTTGATTTACCACTTTAATTTTTTCTTCTAACTTTTTGACTATGCTTCTCACATCAGCCTTTTTTAAGGGTCTGCTTTCAACTATGTGAACATTTAATCTCTTTCTTAACCTAAGGTACTCTTTTTCATCCATTCTGTTATCAAAATAAATAATCAAATAATATCAATATATCATCAACAATATAATTTCAACACATTAAATGCTGATACGACTTACGATTAGAACAACTATGATAGAAAATAGTGATGAAAATTGCGAAGAAGCAACATTCAAATTTTATTTTCCTCGTTTTTTTGAAATTAAGAAGTTTTTTCAGGCACTCTTGTACGGAATAGTTTTGCTGCAGTTTGATGTCATAATTTCATTTCTCTCTCAAACCATATCCACATAAATTTTCCGCTAACTGACACAGTTTGACAAAGGAGTAATGACTTCAATTTGAAGTAGAATGCTACTGACTTTTTCTGGAATAGGGCACTAAATTATAATTTTAATTAGTTCTTCATTTTTTGAAAGCGATCAAAAGTAGTATGCAAATATTGCAGAACTTGATGAAATTGAAGCAAAACTGGTGATACAGCATTTGACTACAGCCATAACTTGACGCAACGAATGATAGTGCTCAAAATGGTCATGGAATGTTCATTACAAATTTTTAAAATAAGGTTTTAGAGGAAATAGAAAATTTATTTATTTGTGCATTTCAACAAAGTTTAATAACTTTTGAAAAGGGAAAAAATCTACTTCTCACAAGAGATGTAAAAAGATTGCATTTTTCACAATGAAAAAGAGCCCAGAAGCATGAAAATAGCAAAAATATTAGCTTTTAAAATAAAATAATTCAAGAATTGCATTTTAGTTAAGCCATGATGACCTGTATTAAATAATTAACAGCATAATTCTTGAAATTTTGGCCCATGCTTGAAAAAAAAATCTTTTGAAAGGTAATATTTGCAAATTTCCTGCATGAATAATATTTGCAGGCAATTCCATGTCTCCTAGTTCAGTCAACACCTTACCTCAAGAGTTCGGATGACTAAAACTTGAGCGCTATTAAGCAGATCACTTTTCACCAAAAAACATCAAGAATAGGTTGTTCCACTCTTTAAGCTGTTCCCTGCCGTTTGAAAGCAACAGAACAGATCGGTCCATAACAAAGGGCAGAAGAAGATTTTTGAAAGAAAAATATGATGAAATGGGAACGAAGAGTAATAAAAAAATATGGGCTTCAAAATATCAAATAAACAACAAATACGGTGAAAAAACTCTAGGTATTTTCGAATAAAACTCGCAAACTTGGAAAACAAAAAGTTTCCAAAAAAGTAGCTCTGGTGAAAAAAAGTTGCTTTTTAATCAGTTTTCGCACAAAAAAGTCTCCAAAGTCGCCTAGTGACAAAAAAAGTAGCATTTAAGTAGCCTGTGGCATCCCTGAAGAGACGACTTCACCTGCCAACGGTGCTTGTTTTATTTACGAAATAAGTTTGAATGAAGACGAAATAAAGACTGAAAGAGGAGGGAGTAGAAAATCTTAGAAAGATGTAGTGCAGAACGTCAAAAAGAAAGAGTATCAGCGTGTTTTTAAGGGATTTAATAGAAATGACAATTTACACTGCCTGTCACAAACGCTACAGCAATGAACAAATGATTGTTCATGTTGTTGATGTTGTTTGTCAGTCTGGTCCCCGGACACCCTCCTCTCCCCGAGAAAATTTATGATGCTCCAGTTCCATCATGACGGCCGGTCCTCTAGTTTCCGACTGTGATGAAACGGCTTCTCGTCAGTCCTGGGTCCAATCACTGTGGCTACATCCCTCTGACCACGAGCTGAAGGTTCCTGTTTCAAAGGTCAGAGTACCGAGAGAGGATACAGAAAGATTTCTCTAAAAAGTAGGAACAGCTTCCTGAGCATGAAAGAAACTCAATCCATCATGTCGTGAAACTGGGTGCGAGGGAAACAAAAGTAAAAGCAGCAGAAAATCAAGCAGATGAATGAAAGAGAAAGACACTTAATCGCATTGGAAGTGTAAAAGACTTAGAAGCTGTTGATGCCTCGCATCAATGGTTTTGCCGCCAGAATACCGGAGACCGAAAATCGAAATAAAACGAAGATGACACCCCGCAAGAAACATCGAGGCAGGGGTGCAGAAAATGTTTTCGCATCCAACATTTCCCCCAATCCGTGCGAAAATTTCCTTAAAATTTAACGATACATCTAAGCTTAGAGAAAAATTAATTTTGCATCACTGCAGACGTACCACAGTAAAATATATTTCATTTAATTACAATTTGTGTCTCCATAAGCTAAGTTATATACATAATACTTAGCAATAAAAGCACATTAACTAAGAAATGTTTTATTTACCTTTATCAATTGAGAAAAGGTAATCTTTCATTGTCTTTGCGGATGTTGTCTACGACTTAAGATGTTTTGTATATTTTAAGTCTGTTTTTTGACGAGAGCCTAGTGAAATGGTAGGCATCACCGTGGAAATGCTTATTGAGGGATTCTTTCAATAGTCCTGCTGTCTTATGAACTGGAGGTCCGCTCCATGAAATGAATACTTCTTGAAAAGGCACCCCAGTAACAATCTGTGTTTACTAAACTTCTAATGGAAAAGCGGAAAATGATCAGCGAGTCATTTTAAAAAGAAGAAATAATTATAATTCGGAAAATAGGTTTCCCGATTCACATTCTATTTTTCGTTCAAAAATTTCCCCCAAAGGACCAAAATTTCCCCCGATCCAGTATCGCCGGATCGGACATATTCTGCACCCCTGCATTGAGGCAATTTAAGCTATTTACTCTCACCTTGAAAACAGCTCAGGAGTGCCAATTTCTCAGACGGGATTTTGTCCAGGGTCTGAAGGGGGTTGAGCAAACACAGAGAGGGTGACGCACAGGCCCGTCATTTAGGGGGACCCCCCCTGACTTTGGGAAATCAATGTGTTAGCATATAGGTAAATTTTACATTGTGTATGCACCCTTTGTCCCCCCCCCCCCGAAAAAACTCGAAGTGACGTCCCTGGTGACGCAATATTATTTCCGATTATTGTTACAGGCACTAAAGCAAGGGCGTAGCTAGGGGGGTGCAGATGCACCTCCCTAGATCAGAGCCAATGGGAGGTCACTGTGACCTCCAATTTTATTTATTTATTTTTTTTTTTTAGACAAACGATTTAGTCCCCTTTCATGCTTTTCTTTGTAACATGCTGGTGCAGAACTATAAAAAAACTACTGTTTTGTTCTTTTAGAAATATTTTATACCATCCATTGGTTTAAGGTGTGCAGGACTGAATAAAGTATAGTTTCTTTGAGTTCATAATTTCTTCCTTTTTTTGTGCAAAGAGAATTTCAAGCACTTTTTTCTCTTTCTTGCTTTTTTCTTTCTGTTTTTATTGAAAAATTTGACTTTTATGCTAATTTTTGGGAACTTTATATAAACTGCGTATTATATCTAGTATTGATTACTTGTCAGAAAATGAAAGTAAGCTTGCCTGTTTTTGAGGAGAAAATTTTTAATTTACCGAATGAAACTCAGAACTTTACTGAATGATAAAAAAAAATAAATAAAATACAAGAATGCATACTTATCTATGTCTACCAAAAGAGACGTGAGGCATCACGAAAGAAATAAATTAATTAAAGAAAAAAAAAAGAAAAATAAATAAATAAAATAAAGAAGTTCAGCCTTGCAATACTGTCTCACTGTTTTCAAATTTCATGAGCCAATTTGTATCGGATAAGAACTTTTTGGGAGGTCACAGTGACCTCCTATTGGGGTGCCACTGCTTGCACCCCCCTAACGTGAGTCCTGGCTACGCCCTTGCACTCAAGTGATAATGAACTCGCCCCCCAGGGTGGTCGACACCACCGGGGAAGGGGGGAAAGCAGTGGTGGCCGCCGTTTACAAAAACACTCATAACTCGCTAAACGTTTGAGATAAAACACTGAAAATAGTGGCAATCGACGTAAAAAAACAAGGACTTGCTAAATATGTTTATAGTCCTATCTTCCTTGGTTTATGAATAAAATTCCTTCTTTCTCAAACGAACAAATATTTTGAATAAAATGTTTTGTTTTATTTTTTAAATATTTGACGAATAAAAAACATGCTAAAAATTGTACAATTTTGATGAAAAGAAAAAACTAATACTGTGGCGTAAAGGAGAATTAAATTGAATTGTAAATTTCTACATACATTATTTTTGGGCCAAAAAAAAAAAAATTAAATGTTTAACTTTCTTTGAGTAGAAATAAACCCCTTCGGCTGTGGTTCTTTCTTCAAAATGTAGTTTTCCGACCACTTTCGTCTTTGGCTGTGAAGAAAAATTTATATTGGATGTAGACAAATCAATCTCATTCTTTTACAAGGGAAAAGCGCCCCCTACCCCCCAAACTACAGAATGGTACTAAGTAGCCATTGATTCATGCGCGTAGAAGGTATAGTTGTATCGTGGAACTTCCAACTTTCAAAAAAATCAGGGGCGACTGAGTGCTTCAAACATTCCTCCTAATGACATGCATAACATTTTTTGAAAAAATCACTCCCTTGATAAATGGAGTGTAAAGTTAATTGGAAGTGTGAGCATTGAAGAATGTTGAATGAAATTTAATGCTATAAAAGATCATGTTTAAAAGGACATTTTTAAAATTCAATTTTTTTTTTCATTCATTTTGCCAGTTTAGCACCAGAATACCCAGGGCCAGACTAACTAAAAGTGAGGCCTCAAGCCGAAAATTCTTTAGAGGCCTCATTCTATATTCTGCCTTTCTAAGTCAACAAAAAAATCTTTTAACTTTTCACAGTGGCGATACAAGCCTTTATTGGAGATCATTGTATGTAGCTCTGTAAGGCGCTATGCAGTTGCACTGTATGCATTATGTCCAGCCCCTAGTTATTTCTAGCGAAAGAAATCAAAAAAATTTCTTTAATAAAATGAACTAAATAAGAGAAATTCTAATAAAAGTGTCAAAAGAGATTGTTCTTATTTTTCAATTTATGAATCCTTATTTTTTTCGAATAATATGCAATTCTTTAAATGCTGTGCATCAGTTTTTAGAAAATTAGGGGCCCCTTAGGAAGATGAGGCCCCAGTTCCAGGCCTAGCTGGCCTGTGCCATAATCAGGCCCTGGGAATAACTAGCTGATTCAGCTGGTTCTTCCGGGAAATGTACCGTATTTTAAATTCGCAGCGCTAAATAGAAGAAAATGTAATGTCAAAGTTAAAACTTACTTGTCTTGATCAGAAAGTAAAGATGCAGAACAAATGAAAAGTTTCAGACGTTTTTCGTTCTTAGCTTGAATGCGGATTTAGACTTTTTAGTTCGTGACTTGAATTTGGATCTGGTCGCTTGCAAAACAAATGTTATTCGTAGGCAGAGTATCAGACAATTTGTTAATAACTTCAGGTATCTAGAACGAAGACAAAGTTTATCAAGCACATTTTTTTTAAAGCAGCATTTATATCAAAGGCATATGATGTCAAACAACAAGATCGAAGTCTCAAAATTAATTTTAGGTTCCACGCTACAAACGACTGGCGTTGCTATGGATGCCTTTCGTAAAAGAGCGCTCTTCTTTTGACGGTTGTAGGTAAACAAGAGAGATGACTAAAAAAGCGAGTGATGGAAAGGAGGAAACATCTAGATTAAGTCAAAGAGGAGAGACGTTTTTAGAAATCTCTTCCCCTTTTTGCAACTCCGATTACTTAATATACTGTAGTATACTTTGCTTTAGTTTAAAAACATTCTGTTCTTTCTGGCCAAAGCATTCAAGTAAAAATTCCATAAATATGTTTTTGAAATGATTTTTCTTCAAAGAAAGAAGTTTGCTTCTGTAAGAATCGCAAGAACTTTTAGAAAGGTAATTTATGATGTTTCTCTCGCCTCGTTTGTCTTCATTTCGATCAAAAGAAGGAACGCCATTTTAATTATTACATTTAACTAGAAATCATAGCTAAAATCATGGATTCTGAAGGATAATTTGTGGAGTTATTTCGTGGTATTACTTTGTTCATAAAGTTTTCGCAGTAAACTTGCAAATGATTTTTAACATAAATATCTGCTGTCAGATATTTAAATTTTGAAAAGATAGCAGTTGTTTTGAATTTGTATATTTGTGGAGTTACTTTTTTTGAATCGAAAAATTCATATTGCAGATTATAGTATAAAAGTTGCTCTGAAATCGGTTATAAAAGTGCTGGACCTTCCAGGTTTTTTTTTTTTTTAACCTGTTTCATAAAGCCAGCTTCAATGAGAAAAAGCAGACTTTTTTTTTCAATATTTTTTTTTATTTTAATTGAAAAATTTTTATATATTTATATCATTAATCCAATCACTTATTATATCAATAAGTCCATTAAACAAGCCTAAAAATAAGGTACCTTTGAAAAAAACTTTGTACAGTATGAAAGCAAAAAAAACTTGTTTTTCATCAGGATTTTAGTTTGGGGTCAATCCATGTGAGATCATACAGACCATGTTGCTCACTATTTTTGATTTTTAAAACTTTTTGCCTGTTAATTAACTGTTATATATTGGGAGCATGAAACAAAGATGCTTATAACTTTTTTATTTATAAATATATCAAAATGACTTAAAAACCGCTTGATTGAGCAAAAAATGATCTAAATTTCTATACCAGTTATTTTTCTGATAATTAGTAACAAATTTGTGTAAAATTGGCTTAAAAATAAGATTTTTTGTGTGAAATTTTACATTTTTGGCATAAAAATATTAGTAGAAGGAATTGAGACTCACCCTTACTTATTTTTCCCTTGAATATATATCTCATAGGACTATTCCCAGAAGTAGTGTGAAACATTTGAAGACAGTCTTTTTTTTTATATAATTTGTCAAACTTGGCATTTTGGAGAAAAATGCTAACTTTGAGATTTAATATCTGAAAAGGGACTGAATGAAAATCTACAAAAATTTAACTGGATAACCTCCTTATAGTAGTAAATATGTAGCAAATTGTCATGAGTGATATCGTTCTAGTTTTAGAGATATGGAGCCGCGAAGTTGACTGAAAAATTTCATTTATTTTGACGCCAAAAAATCATCACATAATGCAAAATTAATTATTCTCATAATATTAGATGAGTTTTTTTGTGGTATAAACTAACCCTTTTACCAAAACATATAATATTTTAATTATTTTCCATTTACAGAAAGAAATAATTTAGATATTATGCTTTTATAAATGCATTTTTTTCTACGTGTTAGTCATAAAAACATGATTTTCCTAAAGCGGTCTTTATGCATCTAGTGAGCAAAGAACAATTATAGTTTTAATCTAACCTACAACTCTTCATTCATTTTTAAAAGTTTAAAACGTTAAAACCCCCCTACAGCACCAAAAAGTCGCTAAAAATCCGAAATTAAGCTCTAGATCCTGCCATTGTCCGTGAGACTGCGTCTGTATAACAGCAGAAAATGGCGGACGTTTTTTTGCGGAAAAGGGTAGGATCTAGAGCAGTGTTTCCCAACCTTTTCAAGCTCATCACCTCTTTCAAGATGCTGACGGACACCTATCGCCCCCTTCCTTTTTTCTTCCACGAAAAAACCATAATTTGGAGCAAGTGAACATCTATAATATTAAAATTTTAAGTACCTAACTTTAATTTGAAGTAAAATGTACGCAATAAAGATACTATGACTAATCACTTTTAAACTAAAAATATTAATGAATAAATAAAATACCTTTATTTTTTTTCTTTCACGAAGCGAACTGATATAATCATTTGAAGGAAAACATTTAAACTAAGATCATTGACGTACTTATCAAAAAACAGAAGTACATTTTTCAAGAAATTATTTTCTTTTGTTCGCTGGAATCTGGGTAATTAAAATCATTGAAACAAAAAATTGGAAGGAAAATAAATTGAAAATCTGAAAATTCATAAAATTGACAGTGAATGATAAAATATTCACTAAGGTGCAAAGAGGGTGCTAAGGTCACCGAGGTGCAAAGAGGAAGAGCTTGAACTTCAATTTGTTTCTTTCTTAACGTGTAATTAATTGTCTGAACACTGAACAAGCGGTTTTGTACATATTTACAATTTCGGTTTTCGTTACCCTTTTTTTACTGCTATTTTCTCTTCTAAATACCCATCGCCCCTTAAGAATTTACCGCTCCTTTAGGTACTTATATTTTTTAAAAAAAGATGTTCACTTGCTCCAAATTATGGTTTTTTCGAGGAAGAAAAAAGAAGGGGGGGGGGGACGATAGGTGTCAGTTGACATCTTGAAGGAGGTGATGAGCTTGAAAAGGTTGGGAAACACTGATCTAGATCCTACAATTTTTCGCGAAAATACGTCCGCCATTTTCTGCTGTTACACAGGCGCAGTCTCACGGAAAATGGCAGGATCTAGAGCTTAAATTCGGATTTTTAGCGACTTTTTGGAGCTGTAGGGGGGGTTTAACGCTTTAAACTTTTAAAAATGAATGAAGAGTTGTAGGTTAGATTAAAACTATAATTGTTCTTTGCTCACTAGATGCATGAAGACTGCTTTAGGAAAATCATGTTTTTATGACTAACACGTAGAAAAAAATGCATTTATAAAAGTATAATATCTAAATTATTTCTTTCTGTTAATGGAAAATAAATTAAAATATTATATGTTTTGGTAAAAGGGTTAGTTTATACCACAAAAAAACTCATCTAATATTACGAGAATAATTAATTTTACATTATGTGATGATTTTTTGGCGTCAAAATAAATGAAATTTTTCAGTCAACTTCGCGGCTCCATATCTCTAAAACTAGAATGATATCACTCATGACAATTTTGCTACATATTTACTACTATAAGAAGGTTATCCAGTTAAATTTTTGTAGATTTTCATTCAGTCCCTTTTCAGATATTAAATCTCAAAGTTAGCATTTTTTCTCCAAAATGCCAAGTTTGACAAATTATATAAAAAAAAAGATTGTCTTCAAATGTTTCACACTACTTCTGGGAATAGTCCTATGAGATATCTATTCAAGGGAAAAATAAGTAAGGATGAGTCTTAATTCCTTCTACTAATATTTTTATGCCAAAAATGTAAAATTTCACACAAAAAATCTTATTTTTAAGCCAATTTTACACAAATTTGTTACTAATTATCAGAAAAATAACTGGTATAGAAATTTAGATCATTTTTTGCTCAATCAAGTGGTTTTTAAATCATTTTGATATATTTATAAATAAAAAAGTTATAAGCATCTTCACAAAGTACTCTTTTCACGAAAAGTCGCTTCCGCAGCTACTGAAAAGTGCTTGCCAAAAAAAATTCTGAAGGTTTAAAATTTTTTAAACCATTGTTTCATGCTCCCAATATAACAGTTAATTAACAGGCAAAAAGTTTTAAAAATCAAAAATAGTGAGCAACAAAGTTTAGTTTTCCTGTATGATTTCGCATGGATTGACCCTTTGGTTCAATGGTTGTTTAAAAATTAATTTTAATCAAAGTATTTAAAAGACCACATGAGTCTGCTGTTGTCTTTATCAATCATTTGGTTCAGTCTTTGAATAAATGCACTTTCATCATATTTTTCAAACTGAAGAAACCTGTTTTTGTTTTAAAAGCCAGCTTTTATCAAAATAGTATTCTTTTTTTCAGGGATCAAAGTCGTCCTATCAGGGTTGTTTGATTTCGTCCGGGGTGGAAAAAACCGCCCCGGACAAAATAGCATTTCGTCCATTTTGTCCACTTTAAAGAAAATGACAGTTCTTGATTAAAAAATACAAAATATTGATTTTTTTTTCAATGATGTAATAGTTTTATTATTAATATTAGCACACATAATTATTTGTACAATCAAATATTTAATAAACATTATATACATTAAAAGTATAGTATCTGTATAAAATAAATGAAAATTTACGATAAGATTTAATATGCTTATAGGAGCAGCACACATCATCAGTAAAAATTTTAAGATGTTCATTTGTTGTGGAGGAGTTTCATTGCCAACAATAAAAGTGTACATAAAATATAAAAGTAGAAATAAAATTTTTAAAAGGTTTGAGTATCAAAATATTAAAAACCCTATGAAGTAAACAATTTTTGATGTCAAGAAATAAAATTTTGCCATGAAATGAAATATGTTCCTATAATAACGTAAATCTATCCATAAAACAATGCTGCGTACATAAATATTTTACAATGGGGCAACATGCATTAAATCCTTAAAAAATATAACGTAAAAAGAATAGGATGCAGAATAAGAAAAAGGAATTTTTACATAAATGAATAAAAATCATATTGTTAAATTTTAAAGTATATTCAATGAGCATACAGAGAAAAAAAATCAGTAATCGTCAAATGCTTCAATTAGTTAAAAATCAATGGGTTAATTGCCTTTCTTTTTTTTTTTTGTATACCATCATTCTATTTTAGGAAATAGGTAATGCAAGAGAGATACTAATTGTCCATCATAACATTTTTATGCATCAAACGTATGAAAAAAAAAATGTTTTTTTTTTTTTTTTCATTTCTTCCATTTCGTCCATTTTGTCCAATTTTGTCCATTTCGTCCATTTCTTCCGGCGTCCCGGACTTTTTGCGAAAAAGTGGACAAAATGACAACCCTGCGTCCTATATTTCCTATTTCCTATATTTTTCACAAAAGGTCAAAAACCGAACTTACGATAATCCATTGTTGCCATTGGTCTCTTCTGTATTTTGCTGAACACGTTTTCCTTTCCAAATGCGTCGAAAGTGTGACTCAGTGCGAGGGGCCAGGATTTGTGCTCGATGCTAGCGTCAGCTCTCCTTTTTTTCCCACTGCAGTTGAACACCTTTTTATCCTCCTACGACGTTTAGGGTTGGCGAAGCACGGAATTTTTCTTGTGACGTCAAAGAAACCGGTCCGGATAATTACGCTCTTCAAAGCAGTTCAAAGAATTTTTTTGCGTTGGCGTTTGTCAAGCGTTGGCAACGTTAGGGGTTTCTGTGTTTGTATTTCACGTGGTCGCGCGTAAACAAATGATCTGCATCGTTCTCTCAGTGGAGATGTTGGCAGTTTTTTTTTTTCAGTTTATTTAAAATTTGTTGCTAGTTATTTGTTTTTCTTACGTCACTTTATTTTCGAAACTTTCCAAAGCATCTGACTCGCTTTCGCGAGGATTGGTTGGATTTGAAAGAGAACGTTGGAGCAATAGTTAACGAATGGTGCATCAAGGGAAAAGATGAATATTCTGCTTACTGTTCTCTGTGCAGAGTTACCGTGCAAATTGGAAAACAGTGGAAAAGCTCAACTGCTGCAGCACTCCTGTTCCTCAAATCACAAAAAGCTATATCTTGCAAAGCAGCCCTGTTTTGTATTTGCTGAGGGCAAAGGTATGAGTTTAAGTTATAGAGCATCTACATCTACAGCCACTAAAGTTCCATGAACTCTCAATCCTGATGATTTAGTCTCCAAATCAGAAATAATTTGGACAATTCATGCAGCATTAAATAATTACTCTTTTGGGTCAAACAATGTAGTTAAAAATGTGTCAATCATTTTTCCAGGATCAAAAATATGCTCTGGGATGTCTTTATCCTGAACTAAAGTTTCCTATTCTATATCCCATGGACTTGCCCCATATTTTTTAAAGCTCATCACCAATGAATTCATGAAAGAAAATCCTTACTACACCATCATATTTGATGAAACTTTAAATGACCAAAATTTAAAGCTGCTAGATGTGTACATCAGATTTTGGAGTACAAGAGATAATGAAATAGCTGAAAGATACCTTGGTACCGAATTGCTGGGGCATGCCACAGCACTAACTATATTCGCTGCCATTCAAAATGTGATATGAGCTAGAGAAATTAATTTGCCACGGAATTTAGTTTTAAACGCCTAATAATGCTTGGGTCTGATGGACCAAATGTGAACAAAACAGTTTTTCAGTTGATGGACAAGGAAGTGAGAACTTTGAGAGAAACTGAAATAGTGAATGTGGGAACGTGCAATTTGCACATTATTCATAATGCCTTTGGAAAAAGACTTCTAATAGAAGATTTTGCAAATATTATTGACTTTTTGCAAAAAAATTCATGTTTAGTTTGCCAAATTTCCTTCAGGAAGGAAGATTTGCAAAAACAATAGATAGTTTTGATTGTGAATATTCCAAAGTGTTAAGGTTTGTGAGTAACCAGTGGCTTTCTGTAGTTGCAGTATTTGAACGCATGCTTGAGCTGTTGCCAGCTTTAAAAAAATACTTTCTTCAGTTGTCAATCTAGAGAGAAATTAGGTCCGTTAAAGGACACTTCACAAAATTCAGTCACTCAAAAAAGGACCCTTCACAAAATTCAGTCACTCAAAAAAGGACCCTTCACAAAATTCAGTCACTCAAAAAAGGACCCTTCACAAAATTCAGTCACTCAAAAAAGGACCCTTCACAAAATTCAGAAACTCTAAAAGGGATTCTGCACAAAATTCAGTCACTGAAAAATGGACCTTTCACAAAAATCCCACACTCAGAACCGACTCTTCACAGAAATCCGAGTTTACAGAATGATTGGGAATATTTTTTGCCGTAACTATTTTTCACAAAATTAGGAATTAGTTTTCACAAAATTCTGAACTATTTTTCACAAAATTCCAAAAACAGGACCTTGGTCAAATATCCTGCAGTGATCCCTGTTCTTTTAGATGTCTTGCAGCAGAAAAGCTCTTTAGTAAAGCTTGATAGATACACATGTATCAGGAAGGTTTTGAAAGACCCCTTACTGCAATCCTACTTGCATTTTATGATTAGCTTTGGGTTATTATTTGAGGATATACTGAAGTTTCTTCAGCAAAAGAAGACACTAATATGCCTTTTGCATGACAAGTTGCGTGATCTATTATTGGAAATTATGCGGTGCTTCATCAAAGAAGAAGCTCTCAAAGGGAAAACTGGGGAAAAATGCTCGATGTAGATCCAGTAACAGATTGTGTTCCCTTAAAATCAATTGATGTGGGGAACTGCTCGAAAAGCGTGGCGTGCAATTGAAAGTAAAGCAAAAGATGTATTTCTCCTCAATGCCAAACACTTTTATGTTGCGGTTTTTGACCATCTTGCCAAAAAGCTACCTTTACAAAATCAGTTGTTATACTCTTTGCAAGTGTTGCATCTTATAGTCAGAAAAGAAACAAATGATCATACATTGCCTGTAATCAGAAAGCTGTGTAATGTGTTACCTCAGGTGATACCTGAAAATAACATTGATAAAGTAATTGATGAGTGGTACATGTACGTCAATGATGAAGATATTCCTGAGAATATAGCAGATAACCAGGCCCATTATTTAAGGGGGGCAGGGGGGTCAATTGCCCCCCCCCCTCCCGACTTTGAGAAATCAATTTATTTTCCTATAAGTGGGTGTGGTTTTTTGTTTTTTTCTGGTGAAATTGTATTATGTTTTTACCCTTTGCCCCCCTCCCCCCGGAAGGCTTGAAATGACATCCCTGCAGATAACCCTGTTGACAAGTACTGGAATTTCGTTTTCAACATGAAGGACCAAAATGAATATATTCGCTACCAAATCTTAACCACACTGGTTAAAGCAGCTCTAACCTTTTCTCATGGACAAGCTTCTGTCGAAAGAGGCTTTTCTATAAATAAAAAAATTGTAACCAGTGACAAGCCGAATATTAGTTTGGACAGTGGACACTATAGTTGGACTGAGAATCATTAAAGACTCTGTTAAACACTCTGCTGAGAGAGTCGACGTAAGTTAAGAAATGATACAATATTACAAAACAGCACATTCAAAATACAAGGAGAAAAAATAGAAGGAAAAAGTGGAAAAAAGAAAACAGAAAAATGTTGAGCCTAAAGTGAATGACGTAGCAAAAAATTCGAGAAACAAACTTCAAGGATTAAAAGATATCATTCATTCTGCTCAAGCAATGATAAATGAAGGAAACAACAAGTTGAAATTAAGACTCAAACGAAAATCCATGACTGATATTGAGCAGGGACAGCATTGATAACGGCAGGAAATAAGAAATTAACTAAAGGCTGCTCAGAAACAGTCGAGCAGCTGAATGTAATTATCTCTTATTTTCAATTGGAATAAAGTGTTCATTTCCATATTATTATCATTTTTTGTGATAAATTAAATTTTTATATTATGAGGGGGGAGAATTAAATGGAGAAGGAAGAGAATATTAACTTATGTACATCAGGTGACACTAAAAGGTAAGTATTTTAATATGATGTCTAACTATGTACAAATGAATAATTCTTGTATATTATGCATATTTTTGTTTTTCAATGTTCCATATTTTTCAAAAAGTGTCCTATATTATTTCAAAATGTGTCCTATATTTTGTCAATTGGCCACTTTGATCCCTGTTTTCTATTTTCAAAACATATTGGAATAAAGACCACATTTATTTCAACAATATAATTAATTTTAATGTATTATCAAATTGTGCAAAATAAGATTGAAATTTGCTTATTGTTTAGAAATGTATTCCACAAAAGTAGGAAAAACATATTTATTAGGAACATGACCTTTTTCAATGCAATTTAAATTATTTAAAGAAAAAAAATGCTATGTATTACATATTCACGAGATCACATGTTAGTATTAACACTCGAAGCAATTTCCCGATCATTTGATTTAGCCTTTTAATAGCAATACACTTTCACTCATTTCGTGTCTTTTTCAGTGCCTAAACTATCTCCCACTTTGTTCGAAATGAAACCATAGGTTGATGAAATTTCCTCAATTGATGCAGACGTCGAGGGACAGCTGAGCAACTTGATACGAAAATCAGTAGGTAACAAAAGTTTACTTTTAGAAGCCTTGATTTTTACAAGTTTAAGTGAGCCCATTCCAGATAAATTGTATGGATTTTGTCAGGTGGTTGGAGCGGACTGCAGTTTTTTTTACTTCCTTCTTTGCTGAGCAACAACCTACTGCAGGTCTTGGGAGCAAACTTATTTTTTTATTACTTAAATTGACGCTGGTTTCCTTATTAAAACGTATGGAGATCATGTTATAAGTTGTAAAGCACAATTTTAAAAAGCTGACGAGTCTGACCTTTTTTGAGAAAGAGACGACCTTTTTACTTCCTTTTGCGTAGTAAAGGAAGTATTGTGATCGCGAAAAAAAAATCCCTCAAATTTGAGTCTAAATTTTGATTTTGCTCGCCCCCGAATGAATGTTCAGCAGTTTTTTCCACCTGTCAGCACGTGCATATGTACCTACCAACATATAAGCAGCCGAAAAATCCTTTTCAACCACCCCCAAGTTAATTACGACGAGTTTTCTCGTGACGTTTGTATGTACGTATGTATGTCACATAACTAAAAATATATATGCCATAGAAACTTCTAGCTTGGTATGTAGGCTCCGAGGAGGGTCCAGTTGTGCACCTCCCCTTGTGTTTGCATTCGAATGTTCCCAAGGGGGTGTTTCACCCCTTTTTGGGGTAAATCTGTTAATTTCAATGCAGACTCAAGTGATATGAATTGGCGCTACCACTTGGTGATATGTCGCCAAGTGCTTGATGCCAACTTGGCGACATATCGCCAAGTTGGCGAAAAAATTATTTTTTGAATTTGGGTTCAACTTGGCGCTATTGGCGATATTTTGCGAAAAATTTACTGAATGGTATTAAAATCAGCAAAAAAATATTTAGAAAATTAACCATTGTTAAACATTTTTTGCATGGTTTCGTGGCAGATTAGGGGAGTAAATATTTGAATTGTTACCTTGCTCACTCCAAGCACTTTTTTTAACACTTAAGGCAACTACTAAGAAATTTACACGTAAAAGGAAGTAGTGTGGGGTCCATACCAGATTTTTTTAAGAGAGATGAACAAAATACCCAAAATAAATAATACCTATATTTATTGCATTATTCAATCAAAAAATACTGTTAAATAATTAATTTCCCTCAATCTGTTGAATAATAAATAGTGTCATGTAGAGGAAACTACTTTGGAATAAGTTGGCAATGATTTTTTAAAGAGCAGCCAATAAATAACGTGTCAGAGGCAGGGTTTCAAAAAGCCCAGCCCATCTGGGTGTTTTTTCAAGAATCATTCTTTATTACTTTTCATGGAATCAGGAGGAGTCCTGAAGAGAGGTCACTGTGACCTCCTATCTTATTCCGGAAATTTGGAAACATCATTTTAATATATTTTTAAAAAATATTATATTTTAAAATGATACTGAATTGAATTTATAGATTAGAATAATTATTTTGATCTTCTGACTATTGAAAAAAACAACAAATAGTGCAAAACTCACATATAGTTTTGTTTCTAATACCTAATAAGTTGTCAGGAAAGGAAGATGGCAATTTCTGGACGGGGTACTGAGCAACATTAAATATTGTAACACACTAATTATCAAATACAAATACAAATGCGACGACCAGCAGCTGGCTCTGGGCCCAATGAGGATCAATGACCCTCTTAAATCTATCTACTCCATTGCTCCTTACCGCCTCTTCCGGTAAACTGTTCCGAGTTCCCACTACCCTGCTAAAATAGTCATTTTTTCCAAATTTCCAGATTAACCTGAGTTTGAACAGCTTAAAACAATGACCCCTGGTCCTGCTTTCCGTGCAGAAATCTAACCCCGCAACATCATTCATTTTAATAAATTTAAATAATTGAATCATGTTCCCTCTGGTATCACATATCTTTGTGTTTTGTATGTTCTTTGTCTTGCTGTTTTTGTATTGTACAATGTTATTTATTTTTATTGTATGTAATGTTTTGGTGTCTTAATAATAAATTTGGACACCGACTCCGACTGCCGGCTGACGAAAAGACCCCGGCAGTCATTCTACGGCAGTCGGTGGGTGCACGCATGTCCCCTCTGGCTCTCCTTTGCTCAAGACTATACATATTAAGCATTCTAAGTCTGTAATCATAGTCTAAATTAGAAAATCCATTCACTGACCTCATAACTAAATTTATCAGTACTAATTTGTAGGCTTAGTATTGATCAAAATATTTGTTATATTTAGTTTGTTTCTAAAATAAATGTTTTCAATATGCAGTATAAATTTTGAAAAAACCCAATGTACTTTCATAGCGGGTTTTTCAAGTGGGCCCGCCCGAAAAAACCGAGAGGGTTCTTTCGGGGAGGGGGGGGGGGCATTTCGGCGAACCCTGGTCAGAGGCGATTTTCTAGTAATTATCAACCAAACTCGAAAGTATTATTGTCCATAGGTGTTTGTGCAGTTATCCCATTGTAACCCCAATTGCTTAATACAGTGCTCGTAAAAATCTTTTGGTTGCTGTTTGAACCAGTTGCACATTTTCTCCTCGACTTCATCGTCTGTCTGAAATGAGTGTCCGTGCAGTTCACCAAACATGTGGAAGTCACTGATCTGATTTTACGGGGGTGGGGGACTGTCCACTTGAACTTTTGCGGACGTTTTCTTGTTGAATTAGCTGTGTGTGGTGTAGCTTTCTCCTGCAACATATGCCATCACAAGCAAGTTTACTGGCATGTTTTAGTTTGATCCCATTCCCAAAAGAATGAACTTAGCTGGCACTCGTGTTTTGTGTTTTAAATGGGTTTGGGGGGACAGGCCAGAGTTGTCCCCATCTGACTCACAAATCTTTGGGGAACTGAAAAAAAGCACTGCTTGGAGGGCAGGGATTTAAAATGGACGACAAAGTGAAAGAATGCGTGTGCCCTCGATTCACACAGCAACCAAAGGATATATTTGAGCCCAGCATTTATGCAACTGCTGAACTGTTCAAAAATGCCCAGACTGGTCAGATCTTGATTTTGGGTAGTCACCCCACATTCTGGGGAACCAGTGTATGCAGTTGCCAATCTTATTGCATTAATGTTTTTTTCAGTACTGCTTCCATTTTTATAATTGGTCTTCGTTCACTATTTTACATGTAAACTGGCGTCTCCCTGTCATTCCCCATTCATGTAATTTGTTTGTCTGTTTGTTTCCATATTTTTATTTTTTAATATTCTGCTGAAATATTTTATTTAGAAATCAACTGATTTCAATTGTTTTTCTATATTTCTCTTTCTTTCTGCCTTTCTCTAAATACAATGCCTGCATTAGAAAACGGGTGATTGTGTTCCGGTATTTTTCCGGATTTCTCGCATTTTCATGGTCGATTTTGGTATTTTCATGCTCGAAAATACCGGAAATAAGATATTTTTAATCCAGATTTTTTTTTCCTTTTCTCGAATTTTCGGTGATTATACCGATAATTATTTATAATAGTCATCATTTCACATTTTCGATGCTTGCTATTCTTTGTTGAAAGGCAAGCAAATTACACTTCTTTTTATTTTAATTAAATCATTAAAACAAAACTTTTAAACAAAATTCCTCTGTAAGTGTAAAATGTCAAGAACTTAAATGCTTAATCTCTGGATGAATTTTATTTTTGTTACAACAATTTAAGTTTTTTAACCCATACATAACATCTTTAAATAGTATTTCACTTCAGTGTTAATGAGTAATGAAATCTTTGACTCTGGTCATATTGTATTGATTAGGAGATTTATAGGTACTACATCTAGATAAATTCTTTTCCAAATTTTCAGTAACAAATGCAACTTTCATTAACTATGTTATATTAATATTTTCGCACAACCAACTGTAATTCTGTTAGACCTATTTTATCTTTAAAATATTTTTTGGAGATAATTTGTACAACACCAGCTCAAAAATAACTTTATTATTACTCATGTATACTTTAATTAAATGCATGCACAATATTTTGACTAAAAACTATTTAAAACTTTTCGAATATATGAAATGTGTCTTGTTTGTTTATGAATGGCAATTTATTATCAAATATGTATAGTTATAAAATTAAGCGTGCTTAAGTAATAGGACCCTTGGTTTTAAAAAAAACATTGCACCCCCCCAACACACACGCACATTTTCTCTTTAAAACTTTCAGGTATTTTTCTATGAACTGACAATCACCCCTGTAGTAAATTTATTGCCAATTTATTTGGAAGTGGCTTCATGTGTATGACAATATTTATTGCTTGTTGTTTTTTTTTTTTTTTGAAAATTTATTACGTACCTTTTTTTTCTGATAGATCTATAATAAATTCCGGTTTTAAATTTTATTTTGGCTTTGTGTGTTTGCCATTTTTGCTTAATATATATTCTACGCTACAGGGTTTAAGCTCAGTTGTAAAATTTAGTGAAAAAACCAAAATTGGGAAAAAAAAAAGCATTATTAAAATGCTGAATTGTCTCAGGTTGATGAATATGTTTACGTCAGGGCTCCCACAGTCCTTGAATTTTTACTTTGCTAACTAAGGACCCGGAAAAGCACTTGATTTTTCCATGGTCTTAAAAAGTCTTAAAAGTACTTGATTTTTCTGATGAGCCCTTGGAAAGTCCTTAAAATGAAGTGGAAAAGTAATCCTGTTTCGTACTCGCTCACTTTTATGGGTTGCACAAATTTCTGCATTTTAGCCTTTATTTTGGTCAGTCTCAACTTTTTTTCACATATCAAAATCTCATTCCATCTGCCTCTAAAATCCCTTCATTCTTCTTTTATATATAGTTCTACTGTTTGGAAGTAACTTCTCTTATGCTTATCGTTACTTTGAATTCTTTTTATACTTCATATTCTGTATTCTTGCATGCTTGCCGTTTTGACTCGCCCACTTGAAAATTTCAGTCCGGTGTTTAAATTAAAATCCTAATAATGTTAGAAAATAAAATTGGTCAAGAAAATTAGTATGAGTAGAATGCGGAGAGAATATTGAAATATGATAATGTTTATTGCAAAATTATGCAAAAGCTAGAAAATCTTTAGAGCTACACAAATTCAAGATTTCTATTTTTTTTCTAATTATCGTCACTGTAAAAAAGGGGAAGACTTGCAGATGATGAAAAGTTTGCTGTCAACATTGTTAGGGATGCACCGAGTACTCGGTAAATATTCGGTACTCGGCCTACTCGGCCAATTTGCCGAGTACTCGGTATTCGGCCAAATTTGGATCAGGTACTCGGCCGATACCGAGTAGTTGTAGAAAATTGAATAGTTCAAGACACGTTTTTCAATAATTAAAAATATGCAAATATATATATAATGCAATCATTTGCAATTAATATATTTATAAAATATGACTGAATTCTACGTATAAGTTTTTAAAAAGTTATAATACCAAATAAGTATGAAAATTAACTAAGAATGTGCAAATGTAATTAACTTTTTCATATCGCATATTGGTGTAGGGGAACTTACCTTTGGTCAAGAACAGTCCAAGTGATCCTTAAGATGAATATTAATAAACTCATTAAAAAGAAACTTTCAGTCATATTCCAATATATTTCTAATCATTAAAAATTTAGATTACGAATTTTTAAAATCATGGTTTTGCAGATTCAAACTTGTGGCATAGTGATAACACAGAGAAGTAAAATTAAGTCATTTTTATTAGGGTTAGAAAAAGATTGTCTAATATTTAATGAAAAAAAGGGAAAATGCCAGTAAAATATTTTAATAATTGAAATTGTTGTATCTTAAATTATGGTGCAAAAGACTAATCTTTCAGCATTTTCTGGTGAAAGCTTATTCCTCAGACTGCTGCAAATATAACCTGCCTCGGAAAAAACCCTCTCGCTGTACACACTAGTTGAAGGTGCACTAGGAAACTTTTTTGCTAGTTTGCATAAGATAGGAAACTTTTATTTTTTTTCCACCAAGCAAAAGGACTATTTGTTCTATTTAGTAATTCTCCAGAAAAAAAAGACTCCATCTCTTTCTTTAACATCTCTTCGTATTCGAATTCAGTGTTGGTATTTTCACTATTGACATTTTCTTGTGCATTTGAGACTTCATCAAAGCACTGCCAGAAAGTTGACGAACTTTTTTGACGAACAAGTTTAGAGAATTAGAACTAATCAATAATAGATTAATATAATTCCAACTTAATTGATACTTAATATTTATTCATTTTAAAAATAACTTTTTTCTAAAATTTTTGACAAAATAAATAAAATATTTTAAACAATGCATAAGTTAAATTCAGTGGGATTTTTGTTCTAAGAACTATCATATAGAGGTCCATTCCAATCATCAGTTCATATGTCAGGGTTCGAATTTACTACTGGTCCATTGGTTCCAGACCAGTAAAACTCGCCGCGAATCACCATAAAAACAATCCAAGGACCACCATTTTTTTTAAAGAAAAAAAAATGTGATTAATGATTTAAGGTGGACCAGTGATGTTGTCTGTTAACCAGCATATATTCCTGCTCACTGGTCGAGAAGACCAGTAAAATTTTGTAATGATTTCTAACCCTGTACCGCTCTATGTCAATGATTTTTTAAAAAACAATTGGTACTCGGTACTCGGCAACTCGGTACTCGGCCGAGTAGTGAAAGGCCGAGTACTCGGTACTCGGCTACTCGGTAAAATGCTACTCGGTGCATCCCTAAACATTGTCCATCACCATAAGTGGCAATATTTTTGTAAAAATTATGATATCCTTTCATTTAATGAGCTGGTATTAATGTAATATAGACGTATTAAAAATACTCGTTACTGTAAAAAAAAAATTAATTTCTGTTTAAAATCCACAATTTAAAAAAAAATCCCATATGTGTAAAAAAAAAAACATTTCTGCAAAAAAAAAAAAGAAAAATCATTGAAATACAGTCGAACCCGCTTAATGGAATAGCCATTTTGCCACCAAAAAATATTCCAGTAAGCGGGATATCCCATTATCCGGGATGAACATAATGCATTACAACGGTTTGGTACATTGAAAATGTATTATATTAAGCGGGATATTCTTTCAACCGATATTCTAATAAGCGGGCTCAACTGTATATACAAAAATCACATATTTAAAATTGACATTTGAATGATGACAAGTAAATTTGGATAGTTTTTGATTTTTTGAAGCTGCTACTGACGAATTTTTTAAATAAGTTCAAAAGTTGGATGTAAATTTCTGTTAAAAATAATAATAATTTGGATTGCATAAATGAAATTTTGCATTTATATTTGTAACACACTTAAAGTTCAATCTGTTGTGGAGAAAATAACTAAAATCTCTTATGTTTGACAATTTCTGCCACCGAGGCCTGGAGTACTACAGGTTGTAAAGTTAGTGTTGGAGTGGGAAATTCATTTTGCTCTCTTCATTTACATTATATATCCCAACCTGTTCAGCACTATTTTGGTATGATCGGTACGTAACAGTAATGTGCCGACGAGTGCCATGTTGTGCCGAATACCAAAGATGCCATATTTTCGGACAAAGCTTAAAATGAATACTTGGCCAAATACATAATATTTCATTCAACATTTTTAACTATTATACAAAATTTTAATTTTAAAGGGAAGAAAAGTTTCTATTTTATAAAAAACTCATGTTTAACCCATTAAACGTCGCTACTACATAAAACATCTAAAGAGAATTCACTATTTTCATGAAAGGTATAAATCTCCAGTACAGCACTGTTGAAATTTTCAAAAAAAACTGTAACCGTTTAGAAGTTATAGGCTGTTCCCGTAATGGGAGCTTTAACGATTTTGAAGGGAAAACACCGCGTTCGATTCCATTTCTATTTTTTTTTTGCCACCGCGTTTTAAAAGAACCGCATCTTAAATATTATACATTCTTGTGCTTTTATGCCCATTACAAAAATTCATACATATATATGTATATACGTGTATAATCTTTTCCAAAATGAGAGCTATATTTCATTTACATTGCGTGTGAGAAGAAAAAATAAAACTAAATAAACTATGGATGAAAGCAAAAAAAAAATTATAATAAAGAAAAAAAGCTTAGCCAATTCTTTAATCAATATTTAGATTTTTAATGAAAATGTGAAGTGCAATTTTCATGCAGCATTACATTGCATTTTTTACATTTGGTTTAAGTGTTCTTTTTACAAAATTTGCACTGAGATTGTTTTTTTTTATATCGTGAAAAATGGAAAGGCAGCAAAATTTAATGTCCAAGTGACACTGCACAAATCAAGTGCCATTTAATTTTTTCAAACGCTCCGTGTAATACGCATAAATAGTTGTTTAAAAGTGTTTGTAAAATGGTAATAATTGTCTATTTTTGCTGCATGCTTTATAAGGAAGTTGCATACCTACCAACTAGTACGTTTTGGCCTTTATTGTACGTTTTTCTGCCCTATTGCACGATCTTAAGGTATATAAATAGGATTATAGACAATGGGGAAAATATTAGGTGGCATTAGGGAGGGGACCCCCCTTGTGTCCGCCACTGATTACATGTATTTTTGTTTTTCTTTTACTACAATTTGGGATTTTATCGAGTTAAGTTAAATCTTTTTTAAATAAAAATAAAATTTGACATCTATATATATAAAAATGGATGTATGTTTGTTCCTTATACAAATCCAGTTTTTGTCGGATTTTCATCAAACTTGGTACAGAGGTTCCTTGGTGCACTAGAATTCACATAGGTGGGGTTTTGGAATTTTTTTAAAAATCCAAAAAGCTCAAAATAAAAATTTTGTCTCAAAATGGCATTTTCTTTCAATTTTGAATACATAGAGCAATAGAGATAAGCCATTGAGAATACAAATAGATAAAAATTAACATTTAAATATGAGTATTTTCCAACAAAGATTAGAATCAACAAGGAATTATCAATTTAAAGCTCACCTATTTCATTTTAGCATGAAATAAGTTAAAAACAATTATAATTAGCTATGTCATGTTGTATTAATAAGCAATTGGAAAAATAATAATTGGAAATTAAGCTACTGAACATTCTGTCGTCCGTCCCCCCTTAAACGTGTAACAGGTAAACGAATACCCCGCTTATACGAATAAAACATCCCAGAACCGAATCTTTCCGATGCCATAGTCGCAATGTTAAAGATCACCGCTTAATCAAATACCCCACTTAATCCAATAATAATGCTTGGAACCAACAGTATTTGTTTAAGCGGGGCTGACAGTATTTTTAGCTATAAAAATGATGTAAAAGCGAATAAAAAAAAATAATAATGAATAAATAAATTGTTCCTTTACTGATTACAAATGCAAATTGCTGCTACTTGAAGTACTTTCCAAATCATTTGATTTCACCTTTTAATAACAATAGACTTTCTCTAATTTTTTTTGTCTTTTTCCAGCACCAAAACCATCCCCCACTTTGTTCGAACTGGAACCATAGGTTGAAAAAAATCTCCCCCGTTGATACAGAAGTTGAAGGACAACTGTGCAACTTAAAACAAAAATCATTAGGTAACAAACCTTTAGTTTTCATAGCATTGATTTTTAAAAGCGTAAGTGGGAGACCATGGATAAAATTGTAAGGATTTTGTCGAACAGTTGAATGCTGACCGAACTTTTTTACGTTTCATATTATTCCGAAACCGATTTTGAGGCTCCTGCATGGACAAGCAATTGTTTTTCAAAGGCTTGCTGGTGAAATGAGCCTAGTAGAATTGTCTCTTTCGCCAAATGTTTGAAACCATACTTGGGGAAATACGCTTGGCTCTTGCGGATTCTTTCTAAAGGCATTTTCAAACACCTGATCATTAAGAGGAAATCCATTGAATTTCAGTCAGAGGGTGCACCGTTCGGCCATGGCAGATCATCCGAAGATCCGTGTCGGTGAAAAACGGCATTCGTGTGAATATTGTTTTAAAGCCTTTTCTCGGCCTTCAACCCTAAAGGTACATCAAAGAACACACACTGGAGAAATGTCATATTCATGTGAATGGTGCTCTATGGCGTTTCCTCGTTTGTCAAGTTTAAAAGTACATCAGAAAGCCCACACTGGGGAGAAACCCTTTTCGTGTGAACATTGTTCAAGTGCTTTTTCCAATACTTCCGATTTAAAAAAACATTTAAGAGTTCACACTGGAGAGGAACCCTTTTCGTGTGAACATTGTTCTAGTGCTTTTTCCAATCCTTCCAGTTTAAAGAGACATTTAAGAGTTCACACTGGTGAGAAACCCTTTTCGTGTGAACATTGTTCAAGTGCTTTTTCCAATCCTTCCGATTTAAGGACACATTTAAGAGTTCACACTGGGGAGAAACCCTTTTCGTGTGAACATTGTTCAAGTGCTTTTTCCAATACTTCCAATTTAAAGAAACATTTAAGAGTTCACACTGGTGAGAAACCCTTTTCGTGTGTGCTCTGTTCAAGTGCTTTTTCCGTTCCTTCCAATTTAAAGAAACATTTAAGAGTTCACACTGGGGAGAAACCCTTTTCGTGTGAACTGTGTTCAAAGTCTTTCACTCAATCTTCAAATTTAAAGGCACATTTAAGAGTTCACACTGGTGAGAAACCCTTTTCGTGTGAACTCTGTTCAAAGTCTTTTTCTCACTCTGGAGCTTTAAAGAGACATCTGAGAGCACATACTGGGGAGAAGCCCTTTTCGTGTGAACATTGTTCTAGTGCTTTTTCCAATCCTTCCGATTTAAGGACACATTTAAGAGTTCACACTGGTGAGAAACCCTTTTTCGTGTGAACATTGTTCAAGTGCTTTTTCCGATCCTTCCAATTTAAAGAAACATTTAAGAGTTCACACTGGTGAGAAACCCTTTTCGTGTGAACATTGTTCTAGTGTTTTTCCCAATCCTCCTAATTTAAAAGAACATTTAAGAGTTCACACTGGGGAGAACCCTTTTCGTGTGAACTCTGCTCAAAGTCTTTTTCTCAATTTTCACATTTAAAGAAGCATTTAAGAGTTCACACTGGAGAGAAACCCTATTCGTGTGAACATTGTCTCAAGGCATTTGCACAATCTGGCCAGTTAAAAGCACATTTGAGAACACATGCTAGGTAAAGCCATAGTCACGACAACTATGACTAAGAGCAGTTTTTGACGAATCACGTGTCATTCATGGTACATTTGTTTAAAGACATTTTCTCCCATTTCAGATACTTAAGAAACTTAAAAGGCGTCCTTGCTCGTGAGCAGCCATATTTGTGTTAATACATTCACTCTTTCTTCAAGCTTCGGCCTGCATTTGAGGGTCCCCTTGTACCCTGTAAAAATAAATAGAATGTTTTTACAGTGCAATACAGTTAATTTTAGAGTAATGAACTGTAAAATTGCTAATTTTACAGCTTATTACCGCTCATTTTAGTTTTAAACTGGAACCTCTGCTGCCAGTATTATGTTGTTTTTCCAGTATAATACAGCCTATTTTTACAGTAAGAAACTGTAAAATTGCTAGTTTCACAGTTTTTTACATTAAAAAAAAAACAGTTCATTTTTGCAGTGTGAAGATACCGCTGCGGGTGACACTGGTGCTTCTAATTCACTCAACCTCCCAGTTTAGTTGTGCATACGAGAGCCCAATGAACGAACATTATGGTTTTTCACCAGAATTTCACAGGTTGCGCCACAGTTCAATAATGTAGATCGTTTGAACTTCCTTTTATGTTGCGAAGCTATAAATGATTGCTCCAGCCCTTAAAACACTAGTTGTATACAGGCACTTGTTTTGCAATTATAGCGTCGAGCGCCTCCTGTCTGCATTTTTAGCACCTGTAGCTAATTTTTCAAAATTCTGCACATGATTTTTACGGATTACACAATTAACGTACCGTTTGCTTCATTCCAAAGTCATTTGTTTTCGAGTTATTCAATTTTGAAATCATGGAGTGCTTTTCTGGGCACCCTGTAGTGAAAATTAATTTAGCACATTGGTGAGAGGAAGCAAATAATGGTGCAGGTGAACTCGTAAATGGAAGGGAAAAGGTTGTAACTGATTGCTTATGCTGAAATTTTATAAGTTAACCAAGAAGCAGTAGTTTTGTCAGTCATTTTTTTCTTTTTCTTTTATTTTTTTGCGTACTAATGCAAATTAATTGGCAAAGAGAAGGTCCTAAATTTGAACTATTCATTTTATTCAATAAAATTTATGATGCATTTTATGAAAATTAAATTTGAGTTAATTATTTGCCCATTCAAATGTGTTGTATTGTTTTCTAACTGATGTATTTAAAAGAGCATGTTTTGGTGCTTCCACTTTATTCCATTCTGTGAAAGTGGAGACACTTCTGAAATTAGTGTATATGTTAATTTCATGGATAAATGTGGACAATGTATTTTAAATAAAAATGGATTGAAATAAATTTCTCTTGGTTATTTAAAAATAAAAATGCACAAAAAACAGTTTGATTGTTTCAGAAAACTATATCTATTCCTTTTTATATCCATTTTGTCAGGGGGAGGCGGGAGGGGGCATAGGCGGATTTTGGCTGTGAATTGGGGGGGTGCAACAAACCGAAGTCCCCCCCCCCTGGAATTCCCGGGACGAATAGAACAAAAATTTTAGTTATCAAATCAAGACTCTTTTTTGGCGCATGAGGAGGGGGGGGGGGGCATAAAGTTTGTAGTTTTCAGGAGGGCGTCCGTGGAGGTCTGGGGATTGAGAACCTCTGAACAACATAATATGTTGCATTTTTGGGTTTTCTTTCTAGTGAATAAAGTTGAACTATTGCAATGAAAAAATATAACTTATTTTGCAAACTGTTTCCAGATGAAATACTCTTAATTTATTCTTTTCAAAATTCAAGAAAAATGTTGGGGGTGCGGGGCACTCCCTGGCACCTCTGTAAATCCGCCTATGCGGGGGGGGGGGGGCGGAATTTATTTGAGTAACACCATCAACAACGCTGATTTGTTGATAGTTGTACGGAAGAGAGAGAGAGATAGTTGAAAGAGCGAATAACGATACGGAGAAAAACAATGAGTTTTTACTGAAGAGGAGAAGCTTTTTCAAGCAATCCCTTCTCCTTTTTACAACCCAGATTACTTAATATAGTATAATGTACTTTGCTTTTGTACGAAATAGTTCCAAGCACTGAGCCACTGCCGACTCGAGTAGGCAGTGACTGAGCTCTATATTAACTGCTGGATAGACGACTCTCAGTCACCGCTCGGTAGACAGGATGAAGGCCTGTAACTCTAGAGACGACACCCCTACTACTATCCAGCGGAGATCCTTTAACATTGGCTTCTGTGGCGTTTTGCCCGATTTTAAATGCGGGGAGAATGCCAATTTTTAATATTTAAAAGGTTTAATCGCAAAAACTGATTAAACATTCTTCATTTTCAGAGCTACAGGAGTCAATTTTTTTCTCCTTATATCGGATTGTCTTAAATAATTTTAAAATCTTTGTTCAACTTTGAAGATCAGCGGCGGACTGGCTATGTGAAAATGCCAGAAGGGCCGGTCCTTTCCTGGACCAAAAAGGGCCAGTCCATATAAACCAGACTTTTTTTTATCAAAAAGGAATTTCCGTAAAACTACCAAACACAAGGCCGCCGAGACGGCAGGAGCAAAATTTCTAGAGTTCGACTGCAGAAAGGGAGCCTGCCATCTATTTCTAATGTTTGAAGAAAGGGCCGCCACAGCAAAAAAAAAACGAGCTGATGAACTTTAAGGCGAGTATATCAACAATCGACTGTAGATGTACTTCTGCATGACCAACAGCTTAGGTCAATTGTCTGTCAGATGCTTATCATTAGAAGGGTTCGTAGCCATCATGTGCGTGGTTCTCTTTTGTGCCTAGTTAGCAAAAAGGATACGAAGTCTTGTGCCATCTCTTGCCACCTGCGATCCCCGGGTGTAATGAGTGTAATACACAGGCCCGGACTGGCTCGTTTTGGGGTTGTCGGCTAGGTACAGGAAGGTGGCCCCTTTCCAGTACCCTTTTCCGGGGCCCTAGAGTCCCACACAAAGGATTTTTTTTCTGAATTATGTGCTGAAAACCTGCATTTTTCTTTGTGGAGGAGGGGGATGCAGAAAACATATAATATTTTAAGAAGAGTGGTATTATTGTTTGTTTTTAGAACTTATTCCTTTGAAGAGTTATTTTTCTGAATTACAAAGAGTGAAAGTTGCTTTATCAAAACGTGAGCAAATATTTTCACTGGTAATTATATTTATTGTAACACTAACTGACCCGTAAGAAGCATTCGCGTTTGACAGCCGGAGCTCAAAAATTTTTTTATAATGCTATTTTTCAAAAAAAAAAAAAAAATCAAAAGGAATTTTTAAAAAATATTTTGCCGACAGTTGGGGAAAATATCTTTCAAATGATGCTTTAATTATGTATGGTTTGCTGAAGTATTAAGAAATGTATGACATGCCACTCCCCCTCCCCCGAAAAAAGTCCCCCTTAAAAAATAGAAGAATTCGTAGTGTTAAAATGAATGTTTCCTTTTTTGATTGTAATGCAACAACACATGTGTGGTTTAAAATTCTGTAATAAATTTAGATTTTTCAGCTTACGGAAAAGAAGTCCATCAAAAACTGATTTTTCTGGCGAAGGGGGAATAGGACCCACGATGTTAAGTTTATTTGCACCCCGCTGCTCTGATAAATTTAGCTAATGGACCTCCGTCCTGGGATGCTATGCATTTCCGCAATGCTAGCAAAGGAAATTGAAATCGATACCTCTATTTATTGAAATAGTTTTAAAACAAATTATACTGAGATTTACTGATAGAAATAGTTTTTTTTTTTCTAACAAAGACTTGCAATTCGCAATCCAGCATTGAGTTTAAATTGCATATTTATGGAAACTTGGATCGGTATTTTCGGGCCCATGGGGATTCAAACTCACGATCTTCGGATTACTAACACGAAGCTTTAAACAACTTAGACACCTCTCTGCTTCCCTTCCAGAATCATCCAGAGAACATCCCTTCTTAAACGCCTGGAGCCTCTTATATCTTGAAATTGTCGAAAAAATTGAAAACAGCTAAAATTTTGCCGGTTCGACGGCATAAAACTCGAAATTTTGGACAAAATTGAAAACAGCTAAAAATTTGCGGTTTCGCTTGCAAAAAAATCGAAATTTACGAAAAAGTTGAAAACTGCTAAAAATTTGACGTTTCGCTCGCAAAAAAGTCGAAATTTTCGAAAAAGTTAAAAACAGCTTAAATTTTGCTGTTTTGATGGCCAAAAACTCGAAATATTCGACAAAATTGAAAACTGCTAAAAATTTGACGTTTCAATCGCAAAAAACTCGAAATTTCGACAAAATTGAAAACAGCTAAAAATTTGCCGTTTCGATCGCAAAAAACTCGAAATTTTCGACAAAATTGAAAACTGCTAAAAACTTGCGGTTTCGTTCGCAAAAAAGTCGAAATTTTCGAAAAAGTTGAAACCAGCATAAATTTTGCTGTTTCGATGGCCAAAAACTCGAAATATTCGACAAAATTGAAAACAGCTAAAAATTTGACGTTTTGCTCGCAAAAAACTCAAAATTTACGAAAAAATTGAAAACAGCTAAAATTTTGCGGTTTCGCTTGCAAAAAAATCGAAATTTACGAAAAAGTTGAAAACTGCTAAAAATTTGACGTTTCGCTCGCAAAAAAGTCGAAATTTTCGAAAAAATTGAAAACAGTCAAAATTTTGCCTTTTCGATGGCATAAAACTCGAAATATTCGACAAAATTGAAAACACTTAAAAATTTGACGTTTCAATCGCAAAAACTCGAAAGTGTCGAAAAAATTGAAAGCAGCTAAAAATTTGCGGTTTCGATCGCAAAAACTCGAAATACTCGATAAAGTTGAAAACAGCTAAAAATTTGCCGTTTCGATCGCAAAAAATTCGAAATTTCGAAAAATTGAAAAGTGCTAAAAATTTGCGGTTTCGCTCGCAAAATGCTCGAAATTTCGAAAAGTTGAAAACAGCTAAAAAATTGCCATTTCGATCGCAAAAAACTCGAAATTTTCAAAAAATTGAAAATAGCCAAAAATTTGCGTTTCGATCGCAAAAACTCGAAATTTCGACAAAATTGAAAACAGCTAAAAATTTGCCGTTTCGATTGCAAAAACTCGAAATATTCGACAAAGTTGAAAACAGCTAAAAATTTGACGTTTCGAATCGCAAAAAATTCGAAATTTTGAAAAAGTTGAAAATAGCCAAAAATTTGCGTTTCGCTCGCAAAAACTCGAAATTTTCGAAAAAGTTGAAAACAGCTTAAAATTTGCCGTTTCAATTGCAAAAAACTCGAAATATTCGACAAAGTTGAAAACAGCTAAAATTTGACGTTTCGAACGCAAAAAAGTCGAAATTTTCAAAACATTGAAAATAGCCAAAAATTTGACGTTTCGATCGCAAAAACTTGAAATTGTCGAAAAAGTTGAAAACAGCTTAAATTTTGCCGTTTCAATTGCAAAAAACTCGAAATATTCGACAAAGTTGAAAACAGCTAAAAATTTGACGTTTCGAACGCAAAAAAGTCGAAATTTTCAAAACAGTTGAAAATAGCCAAAAATTTGACGTTTCGATCGCAAAAACTTGAAATTTCGAAAAAGTTGAAAACAGCTTAAATTTTGCCGTTTCAATTGCAAAAAACTCGAAATATTCGACAAAGTTGAAAACAGCTAAAAATTTGACGTTTCGAACGCAAAAAAGTCGAAATTTTCAAAACAGTTGAAAATAGCCAAAAATTTGACGTTTCGATCGCAAAAACTTGAAATTTTCGAAAAAGTTGAAAACAGCTTAAATTTTGCCGTTTCAATTGCAAAAAACTCGAAATATTCGACAAAGTTGAAAACAGCTAAAAATTTGACGTTTCGAACGCAAAAAAGTCGAAATTTTCAAAACAGTTGAAAATAGCCAAAAATTTGACGTTTCGATCGCAAAAACTTGAAATTGTCGAAAAAGTTGAAAACAGCTTAAATTTTGCCGTTTCAATTGCAAAAAACTCGAAATATTCGACAAAGTTGAAAACAGCTAAAAATTTGACGTTTCGAACGCAAAAAAGTCGAAATTTTCAAAACATTGAAAATAGCCAAAAATTTGACGTTTCGATCGCAAAAACTTGAAATTTTCGAAAAAGTTGAAAACAGCTAAAACAACAGCCAAAATTGAAATCTGCTAAAAATTTGACATTTCGACCCTGATAGCACAGTGACCGAAATGTGACGCTTTTGTGACCCTCACGCGCGTCACAAGCGCAGTCGCAACCAAGTCACCGCAACTTACGAATGTCCGACCGCGGTGACGTCACAATGCGACTTTACAGTGACGGCGCATGACGACCCAATTGCAACCGAGGTCACCTAGTGACGGTTTGGCGACCTCACATCGCAGTCACAGCGACCGATGTGACCAGTCAGTGACCTGTGTGTGAAGTTGCGGCGGCGTCACAATGCGACTTCACAGTGACGGCGCCCGACGACCCGTCATAAAATATTTTTTTTAATTTTGAAAAAATAAAAGAGTCTTTTACTGACATCAGAAATCACTGATATAAGAACCTGGATTGAATCAACATACTTTCCGCCAACCGTTACGCTGCGAAACCCATTGTCCCACGCCTGGAATCGAACCCGGGTCGTCTGGATGCAAGCCAAGAATTCTAACCACTATACTAGACGAGAGTTACAAGAGGAAACTCAAAAAGTAAAGAGCTGCTGAAGGTCACATTGTGGTCACAAAGTGAGTCACATCCACGTCGATGTGACAGTTTTAAGTCACAATGCGACTTTACCACGACGTCAGAGAAAAGTCCCACTTGCGTCTTCAGGCGTTGCTACTGCAATGCTTTTGTGACCCTCGCATGCGTCACAAGTGAAGTCGCAACCAAGTTACTTACGAATGTCAGCAACGGCGACTTCACAATGCGACTTTACAGTGACAACGCCTGACGACCCAATTGCAACCTAGGTCTCCCAGTGACGGTTTAGCGACCTCACATCACAGTCACAGCGACCGATGCGACCAGTCAGTGACGTACGCGTGAAGTCGCGGCAGCGTCACAGTGCGACTTCACAGTGACGGCACCTGAGGACTTCTCCGCCTTGTGACTTCTCCGCGAGCTGACACTCGTAAGTTGCTGCCACATCTTTGCGACTTCGCTTGTGAGGTATCACAAAAGCGTCTTATTTTGGTCACTGTGCAATTCGTAGTCACATCCCCGTTTGTTGCGACTTTTTTAAATCGCAATAATGCTTTGAAGAATTTCATTTAAAAGTCACAAATAAGGCGCAAAACCAGCACTAAGTGACATCGACTGCCTTTGTGCTACCAGGCGTCGTCACTGCAACATCGCACTTGTGATGTCGCCGCGAATTTTCATTCGTAAGTTGCAGCCACCTCTTTGGGACTTTACTTGTGACGTACCCGAGTCACAAAAGCGTCTTATTTTTGTCACTGTGCTATTCATAATCATACCCCGTTTTCGCATCTGCTGTAAATCACTACAGGGCTTTACAGCGACGTCATTTAAAGGTCACAAGTAAGTAAAGAAATTTGATAGTGACAATGATGAGAAGCCGCATAACCGATACAAACTGATCGCATCACTATCAAAACGTCGCATCAAATACACAATTACACGACAACGGTTTCCGTGACTGTGTCATGTTGTCACGGAATAGTCACAAATTGTCCAAAATTGCATTGACGTTGTAAGGGCCGTCACTGCAATTTTGACGTCATCACGGATTGACATTCGCAAGTGGTTGTCACTTGGTCGCTTTTGTTACTGCTGTCTGTTAGAAAGTGATTGAGGCTCTTAAAAAAATTTTTTTGACTGATTTTTTAACGTAAAATTATTAATTCGGTATTATTAATTCGGTCTTCAATCGGTAAAAAAATATTTTAATGAAAATTCACATTAAGGTCACAATGTGACGTCTCCACAACATTACATTGTGACCGGTCACAATTCAGCTGTCACAGCGACGTTGTAGTGAAGTCACACGCAAATGTCGCAAACGAGTCACAATGTGACTTTTGTGCGTCGTCACAATTGAGTCACGGTGTGACTGTGACGCTTGTGACTCGCAGTGACGTCACTGTGACTTATCCGTGACACATTGTGCTATTAGGGGATCGCAAAAAACTCGAAATTTTCGAAAAAATTGAAAACAGCTAAAAATTTGCCGTTTCGATGGCATAAAACTCGAAATTTTCGACAAAGTTAAAAACAGCTAAAATTTTGCCGTTTCGACTGCAAAAAACCCGAAATATTTGACAAAATTGAAAACAGCTAAAATTTTGCCGTTTCGATGGCATAAAACTCGAAATATTCGACAGAATTGAAAACATTTAAAACTTTGAGTTTCAATTGCAAAAACTTGAAATTGTCGAAAAAATTGAAAACAGCTAAAAATTTGCGGTTTCGATGGCAAAATCTGGAAATTTTCGAAAAGGTTGAAAACAGCTAAAAATTTGCCGTTTGGATTGCAAAAAATTCAAAATTTTGAAAAATTGAAAAGTGCTAAAAATTTGCGGTTTTGCTCGTAAAATACTCAAAATTTACGAAAAAGTTGAAAACAGCTAAAAAAAACTGCCATTTCGATTGCGAAAACTCGAAATATTCGACAAAATTGAAAACAGCTAAAATTTTGGAGTTTCGATGGCAAAAACTCGAAATATTCGACAAAATTGAAAACAGCTAAAAATTTGACGTTTCGATCGCAAAAACCTCGAAATTTTCGACAAAATTTAAAACTGCTAAAAATTTAACTTTTCGATCGCAAAAATCTCGAAATACTCGATAAAGTTGAAAACAGCTAAAAATTTGCCGTTGCGATTGCAAAAAATTCAAAATTTTGAAAAATTGAAAAGTGCTAAAAATTTGCGGTTTTTCTCGTAAAATACTCGAAATTTACGAAATATTGAAAACAGCTAAAAAAATTGCCATTTCGATTGCGAAAACTCGAAATATTCGACAAATTGAAAACAGCTAAAAATTTGACGTTTCGATCGCAAAAACTCGAAATTTTCGACAAAATTGAAAATTGCTAAAAATTTGCGGTTTCGCTCGCCAAAAAGGCAAAATTTTCGGAAAAGTTGAAAACAGCTTAAATTTTGCCGTTTCAATCGCAAAAAACTCGAAACATTCAACAAAATGGAAAACAGTTAAAATTTTGCCGTTTCGATGGCATAAAACTCGAAATATTCGACAAAATTGAAAACATTTAAAAAATTGACGTTTCAATCGCAAAAACTTGAAATTGTCGAAAAAATTGAAAACTGCTAAAAATTTGCGGTTTCGATGGCAAAATCTCGAAATACTCGATAAAGTTGAAAACGGCTAAAAATTTGCCGTTTCGATTGCAAAAAATTCAAAAATTTGAAAAGTGCTAAAAATTTGCGGTTTTGCTCGTAAAATACTCGAAATTTACGAAATGTTGAAAACAGCTAAAAAAACTGCCATTTTGATTGCGAAAACTCGAAATATTCGACAAAATTGAAAACAGCTAAAAATTTGACGTTTCGATTGCAAAAAACTCGAAATTTTCGACAAAATTGAAAACTGCTAAAAATTTGCGGTTTTGCTCGCAAAAAAATCGAAATTTACAAAAAAGTTGAAAACAGCTAAAAATTTGCCCTTTTGATCGCAAAAAATCGAAATGTTCGACAAAATTGAAAACTGCTAAAAATTTGACGTTTCGATCGCAAAAAACTCGAAATTTTCGAAAAAATTGAAAACAGCTAAAATTTTGCCGTTTCGATGGCATAAAACTGGAAATATTCGACAAAATTGAAAACATTTAAAAATTTGACGTTTCAATCGCAAAAACTTGAAATTGTCGAAAAAATTGAAAACAGCTAAAAATTTGCGGTTTCGATGGCAAAATCTCGAAATACTCGATAAAGTTGAAAACAGCTAAAAATTTGCCGTTTCGATTGCAAAAACTTGAAATTGTCGAAAAAATTGAAAAGTGCTAAAAATTTGCGGTTTTGCTCGTAAAATACTCGAAATTTACGAAATGTTGAAAACAGCTAAAAAAATTGCCATTTCGAATGCGAAAACTCGAAATAATCGACAAATTGAAAACAGCTAAAAATTTGACGTTTCGATTACAAAAAACTCAAAATTTTCGACAAAATTGAAAATTGCTAAAAATTTGCGGTTTCGTTCGCTAAAAAGGCAAAATTTTCGAAAAAGTTGAAAACAGCTTAAATTTTGCCGTTTCAATCGCAAAAAACTCGAAACATTCAACAAAATGGAAAACAGCTAAAATTTTGTCGTTTCGATGGCATAAAACTCGAAATATTCGACAAAATTGAAAACATTTAAAAAATTGACGTTTCAATCGCAAAAACTTGAAATTGTCGAAAAAATTGAAAACAGCTAAAAATTTGCGGTTTCGATGGCAAAATCTCGAAATACTCGATAAAGTTGAAAACAGCTAAAAATTTGCCGTTTTGATCGCAAAAAATTCAAAACTTTGAAAACTTGAAAAGTGCTAAAAACTTGCGGTTTCGCTTGCAAAAAACTCGAAATTTTCGAAAAAGTTGAAAACAGCTAAAATAACAGCCAAAATTGAAATCTGCTAAAAATTTGACATTTCGACCTTAATAGATAGCACAGTGACCGAAATGTGACGCTTTTGTGACCGGGGTCCTATGCAAACAAAACGCCATAACTGCCCTTTGGTGGCTGATTTTTCAATGCAACTTCTTGCTCTTTTGAAGATAGTAGAGACTTGTAAACTACGTCTAATGACGGTCATAACTCAAAAATTGCATTTTTTGAGTTGTGGCACTTTCGTAGCAAGGGTGCGAAATGTATACCACGGTAAGTGAAAAAAAAAAATCGCCAGTCCCTTGAAAAAATTTTTGGATCCGCCCTTGAGAATTTCAAAGTCAATTTTTCTAAAATTTTCTGAAAAAATAAGCGTTTTCTCAATTAACTGGACAGCAGTATTTAAGTTCATAGTATAATTTTGCAATGAAATTAATTTGAACAAGCAAATCGTACCATATACAAATACATAAAGAGGTGAGAAGTTTGAAACTTTAAATATGCCTTGCAAGAGCAGTTGCTTCAGTTTTGTATTTTGACTCAGTTGCAGTTTCCGATAGTTCCATTAATTTATCATAAATATCTGCCAATTTATCTTCGATACTTTATATTCGGCATTCCCGTCTTGTGTCATATAAAGGCTCAATAGTAATTTTTTTAACATACCACTTTAGAAGGTTCCATCGCTGAGTGGAAGCAGAAATTTATATTTGCTGAATTATTCCAAAAGACAAGTTTGCCTCTGGCTGCGAAACAAGTGGAGGAATTGGCCATATCGCCGAGAGCGGTTTGTATTTTATATATTTTGAAAGTTCAAAAAAAAGTTTTTCTTTTTTTTGCCACCCCCTAAGCACGGCCCTGTCTGCCTGTTCACTTCTATTCAAAAATTATTTCAAATTGATAAATTCCTTTATTTACTTCACCATTCCACTATAAAATGTGTTATTTTTACACAATGTTTTTCATTAGCTCTCCATAAAAAACCAAGCATCATTTAATAGTTTTATTTTACATCCGTTTATTGAACTTCATGCATCATAACAATTATTCTCACTTTTTTGTAATTAACTACTAATAATGTAAAACATGTAACATATGTAACATTTTCAGCTGACACACAGGTTACAAGTTGTCCTACTATTTTCTTTTAATGACTTCATGTTGACAAATTAATCGCTTTTTGCATTTGGTATGAGAACTGAATTTTCCCCACTTTTCTGAAGCTTTAAGCCTACTTTTTCAAGCAAAATTTCTTGCTCTGGAAAGATTGAGTATCGAAAGGAAAAGGTCATAAATTTATTTTTTCTTTCTTCCTTTAAAAAAAAAATTTGGTAGTTTTTTATTATTAATCACAGAGTTGTTGAATTGTAACTCAAAAATTTTTCAAAAATATTTCTTTATTGTTTGCCATTTCTATATTATTAAACTAGCTGTACCAGCCCGGCGTTGCCCGTGCATTTAGAAAATGCAGATAAGTGAATAGCGCAGGAATAGTAGTGTGTATAGCAACAAATCACAATAGTAGCAATTTCTAGTGTAGACAAAAAATAGCTTACTTATTGTAAGTATGTATGTATGGTAGAATGTGTATATTGTATGTATGTAAGAATGTTGTATATGCTTGAAATAATCATGGAGCGCTGTGAACGATGAGGGAATATAAAAATAACAAAAGGCAAACATTATTTTTAAGTTATTATAATTTATTCCTTAAAATTATATATCATTAAACAATTACGACAGTAACACTATTAAACAATATCAATCTCTTAATGCTATAGCGTGAACAATATTTTTTGTTAGTCTATCTTTAGCTAACACAAACAAACTGGATGGTTTACCCACTCGAGAGCATGCTACGTATAATTGTCCGTGTGAAAAACATGGTGTTCACAAATCTAAGCCACAAACAGACATCGTTTGACCTTGGGATTTGTTGATAGTCATTGCAAATGCCAATCTAATCGGAAACTGAATACGTTTGAATTGAATTGGCACATCTGTAGGTACAATAGGAATCCGTGGTATGAGTATATTTTCACCTCTGAACTTGCCATTTAAAATCCTAACTTCGATCACGTTTTTCATTAATTTTTGAATGACTAATCGTGTACCGTGGCACAGCCGGGTTCAAATTACGAAGCAAGATAATTGGAGATCCAACCTTTATTTTTTAAAAATTTGTGTCACTTTAATGGTCGTTCATACCCCCCCCCCCTCTCGCAGTGAAAAAAAAACATTACACAGCAGATTTTGCCTAATAACTCAACACTCATGGTGTTTGATACGTTTTATTTGTTTGTAATGATGTTTTTTGGTCACAACCAATATGAAAATCACAAAAAATAGTTACTTTAATTTTTAACATATATTTATCTTCTTCAGAATTTTTGACTTTTAATTTTACCTTGAATTTGACGTAAATGCAAGGTATAAAATACAGAATTTTATAAAGGTACAAAAATTAACATAATATAATTGATAGTGTATATAATTTTTGAAAAAATAATATAAGTGCCGCAAATCAAAAACCATTTATTGCCACAATCGATTCAAAGCCCCCAAAAATGGCTCAAACGCCCATAAGAAAATTCTACAGCATCGAAGGACCCCATTGCCAATTTTAACAAAGATCCGACCAAAACTGTCATTTTGTACTATAAAAAAAATATGGGGTAGATCCCCACGAGGGGATGTACCTGCATAAGGACATTACAATCATTAACCCTCTCGGCACCCTGGACCTCATATGAGGCTCCTACTTTTGAACTCAATTTTGGAAAAAGTAAACACTTAAAATGATTTTTTTTCACTTAGGAGCCTCATATGTGATCTACATGAATAGGTGGAGTCACTGACGGGAAAAAAAATCATTTTAAGTGTTTACTTCTTCCAAAATTGAGTTCAAAAGTAGGAGCCTCATATGAGGTCCAGGGTGCCGAGAGGGTTAAAATCATTCAAAAAAAAAAAAAAAAAAACCATGCAGCTGTTCGAAAAAATCCTTGCGGGCCTGGATTCGATCTCATTCCATCAGGAACTTCAACCTGACGCGCAGAACCACTTGACCATCGGGTCGCTCGTTGAAGAAAGGATTTACGATACGAAAGGATTTACGATATTGTATTGGCGAGCAGCGATCTCGAGAAGAAGTTTTATAAATAATTTTTAAAAATTTTTCTAATTCAAAAATCGAAAATCGGGCTTCGAGGTCTGGTGGCCAGCCCCTTTGTGCTTCCGTGTAAAAAATTCCAGGTCCCTGCGTGCGATAAATTTGGCTGGAGAACTCGGTCAAATGGACAGACAGGCAGACAGACAGACACATTACACTTGCTTTTATTATTATAGATAATTGATTTAACGCCTAAATTTTTAATTGCAATATAATACACTATTTTTTGTATATACAAGAGAAATTTGATTTCTTATTTTTATGTTTTTTTTTTTTTGAAAGCCAAATACAAAATGTCATTATTATTATTATTTTTTAAATTCTAAATTGAAAAGTTTCAAATGAAATTAGTGCAGTTAAATGCTGAATATTCCTTAGCGTAATTTTATTTGTATTTCAGTTATTTGGTGTTTTTTTATCCATAACAGGGGACCTGTGGTATCTCACAGACCTTTCAAATATTCATCCTTTCACCCTTAACATATGCTGAGGCCAAACGGGCTGTTTTTCCCCATAGCTTCTTGTGTTGAGACCTAAAACAACATATTTTCATGTATAAAGCGTAAACTCAAAAACAATGTAGAATAACAAAAGGATTTTTTTTTTCTCAAAAAGAGTCAGAATTTCTTTTCACAAAGTGAAAGTGAATAGTATATATTACATGTACTAAAATAATAAACATTGCATGCCAGCAACACAACTGACAACTTTTGCATACTGGTCTGCAATATATGCTTTCGATAATGTTTGCAACGAAAATTGGTGAAAATCAACCTTTTACCCTACAATAGTTTTGAGTAGTTAAAACAAGTGGTTATCCCAACCTAGGGGGCGACATCGGCTCCTGGCAGGGGTAGATCTCCTGGAATCAAAACGAATATGTAGCTCAAGTTCATTTCTACTGCATGACAAGCTTTATTTTAAGATCTTTCATATTTCATCAAATTCTGGAATAATGCTTGGTTTGAAATAATGAAATGCAAGTTTGTAAAAATGATTTTTCATTTCAGCTATAGTGGATAGTAACAAAGGAAATGCTACGGAAATAAAATTGCACCCGCTCTGAGTGTTGGGATTGTACAGAAAAATAATCAAACACTTTAGGAATATATGCTGTAACATTCCTAAATTGATGGAATGTATGCGCAGTTAAGTTATTTTACGCACAATTCAGTTTGCACTTTTTGTGCATGAAATGGTGCCAAATACGCCCAGATTTTGTGCACATTTAAGTTTGCACTTTCTTTGCACAGTTCATTTTGCACATTTTGTGCACAAACAGAGGTGCCAAATACGCCCAAATTTTGTGCTCTTTTTTTTTTGCACATTTTGTGCAAACTTTTTCTAGCTGGGAATACCGGTGACAACAAGTACCGTTTGTTATACGGACAGGAAGATACTTATCTCGAAATCCTGTACAGTTAAGAGAAATATTTAAAAAAATAAATTAATAATAAAAAAAATATTGCTACAGTGAATGATTCACAGCACAAATACCATTCTTAATCACACTTGAAATTAACATTTAAAAGCGACCGAGGGATCAAGAAAATGGAGGGGGAAATGGTGCACATAAATTCACGAAAATGCGTATCACACAGTCTAAAGAAAACAATATCATTTTTCAATCTGTCCGCTACCTTTATCTATTAATATTCTATTAATTCGTAATTTCGAAGCTAAATTTTTGCATCAATAAATTGATTTTGGTACTGTCACATCAGAAAAGCAATGCACAATTAAAGTGTCAGTTTTTATCTATTACGCTAAATTGAAAACACTTTTAATTGAAAACTATTCATTATTCTCAGCTAATACCGAAAATTCCGGTATTTTACGTTACCAATATCGATATTTCGAAATTACAAAATAGCTCAGAACATCAGTATTCGATATACCCGTATCCCGGTATTGCAATCACTAATGGTAACGGACTTGACCAGTAACGGACTTGACATTTCAACCAAAATGTCAAATTGTGGCTAACTTGTCGAATTTAAAAATTTAACAACAATATGCATTTTCTTAGAGTTGTATAATAAATAATATTTAGAGGTAAAAGTTAGGAAAAAGCAAAAATTAATATTAAAATCTTTGGTAACAGACTTGACAAAGAATAAAAATAGGCACAGGGAAGAAATCTTGTGCGAAACGCCACAGCAATACTTCTCGACTGAAGAAAACAAAATGGTACGAAATACACCCCATATTCAAAATATTAGAATAATTGAGAAAAAGTGATAAGAATGAAATAATGTTACATTTCTTTATTTTTTATACTAAGTAATTGTAAGTAAATTGCTTATAAATGAAATCTGGAATGCTTATATAATATTTTAACGTAAATAATATGTAAAATAACAATAAATTAGTTATTGTAATAGACTTCTGAAAAAAATCAAAATATTAGAAGGTTTTGTTTTATGTAAAATAATATTGTATGAATATGAAGTAAATGGCAGTTAATATTTTGTAGCATCCCCTTTAACTTTAACTAGTGACACTATATAGACTATATAGCGGTTCTATCTTTAAAAACAGCGTTTAATCGATCTGGCATGGTACAAAAAAGTTGCTCACTAACATTTCGATCAATATTAACCCAAGTAGACTTTATACGTTGCACTAACTCAGTTTTATTTGAAGGAGGATTTTCTCGGAGATTTTCTTCATTATATGTGCCACAAGTTTTCGATGGGATTAAGGTCTGGTGAGTTTGGTGGCCAAGGAAGTACCATAATGTTGCCCTCACTGAACCAATTCTTAGTCGATACTGATGTATGAGGTGACGCTAAACCTTGTTGAAAGACGAAATCATCTTCAAACAAATCTTCTATCGAAGGAATCATGTAGCATTCTGTTGATATATCTGCGAGTTAACCTTTTCGTAGACGATGCATTACTTTCCAGGTCCTTTTGCGCTCATGAAACCCAAACCATCACTCTCGCAGCAAATTTCACCGAGCGTTTAAGACATTCTTTATCAAATGCTTCTTGCTGCATTCACAAAACTCGAATACCTTGGTGATCATATGAAACACAAAGCATACTTTCATCACTGAATAATATTTTTTTTTATCGTCTTCGCTCCATAAACGTATTGATTTACACCTATTCAATCTTGGATGTTTTTGTTTCACAATTATGAGAGGTTTTGTTTTTGGTACATGCGGTTCAAACTAAACTTATGAAGCCGTCTTAATGATGTCGATATAGAAACTTCAATTCCTCCATCTTTCCATGTTCGGTGCAAGAATATCACACTTTTGAAACTGTTTTTCTTAACAATACCTTTCACTTTCCTTTCATCTCTAGCATATGTTTTTGTTTTTGACCGCCATTTTGGCAATTATTTCGAAAATGTCCATTTATCAAATATTGTGTTAGTATGTTGCTAACGCTTGATTGTAAACAGCATGAATAATTTGCAATATCACATTGATTTTTACCGCGCCGGTACAAATCCACGAATACGTAGTTTAATCGATTCAGGAATATCCCCCACACGACCCATTTCAAGACAAAAATCAAACAAACTGCAAAGAGATCTCTAATTTTAAATAAAATCGTCTGAATTTTATCAATGATGCCACCCGTTATGAATTGGTGATGACGAAGTAAGAATTAATGTGAAATATTCTAATGTATTGAACCACTTGAAAAAATATTCTAATATTTTGACATTTCAAACTATTTTTTTTTTCGATTCATCGCTTCAAATATGATATTAATTTCAAGATAATAAATAAGTTCAATTAACAATAAGTCTTAAATAAAATCGTCGCTTGCATATTTGCATTAAAAGACATTGCATTACCGAACGACATTTTCAATTTGTAAAAAAAATGTCATTATTCTAATATTTTGAATATGAGGTGTAGTTACGTCACTAGTTTGTTAAGTTAACTGAATACGTGCTAACATCTTTTGACAGCAATAAATACCTTTTTTAGTTAAAATATTTTAGGGTAACGGACTTGACAAGAAATGCCGGACAAAATATATTCATACATTTCTTAATGAAAAAAAAATACTATTGTCAATATTTCCTATGAATATCATACACTAATAGTCATTATATAAAAATAATTTGTTGTTTATACTTTTTGATACAATTAAGTATATAAAAAAATAGTTTAACTTGCGAAAATTGGAAATGGACAAGCGTTTTTGCCTTGATTCCCATTTTTAAAGATTTATATAAAAATAAATAAATAAATTTCAATAATTTTTTGAGTGATAGAATTTTGTTGGGGGGATTTCTTACAGAAAATAATTGTTCCCACTGAATTTAAAGTAAAAATTATGCTTCAAAATCGTCTTTTTAACCCCCGGACAGCAAATGTAAGCAAATTTTGAAAATGACCCATATTGATTCGTCAAGTTTTCCAGAAAATTGTTAAAAAATAGGTTTCAGTAAAATTCTTTCAAGGTATTACGTAAAAATGTCAAACGTGCTTCTATTTTGGAAATCACTATAGGAGTTTCCAAAAAAATCCCAAATTTTACCTGACGATGCGGAAAACGTTTAAGTATTTCAATCTTGCAATTAAAAAAAAAAAAAAAGATGCCAAATGTTTCTGTGGGATGTAGGGATGTGTGCATGCTCGTATTTTATCATTTGGTCAAATTCGAAATTTTATTTGCTAAATTGAGAATCTTCCCCCACCCCCCTAAAAATAATTTTTTTGCCGCCTGTACCGGTTAGAACGAGTGACCTCTTAGTATTGAGCTGAGAGATTAAAGTAATTGGTCGAACAATTATTTCATGTGCAACTTTTATAGGACAATTTGAGGTCCTTATATTATTGGTATCAATTGCGAATATTTAAGACATAACTCATCTTCTTCTGGACCAACAAAACTTGTAAAATATTGAATTTTGGTTAAATGATCATTTAATTTTAGCTTTACAGCAAAAATGAATACTTTTTTTGTTTATGCATAAAAAAATAAAAAGACTGGGGACGGAGGGTGGGGTAATACATTTTAAAATTATATATGTGCCCCCTGTCGGGCAAGCAATTATTCTGTATTTAACAGCAATTAGGTGCTATTTACTGTGATTTTATATTTGATTACAGTTGGTTTTATTACAAACATCGACTTAATTATTGAATATGCTTTTTCATATTCCAAATTAATGCTTGCCATTGCTAAATTAATACTTGCCAAAGAAGTTAGAAATGTTTTATTTTTTGGTACTACCAATAAAATACAAAAATAGTGAAATTAATCAAAAAATGAAACGGTAAGCTAAAGATTTTCTGTAACACTAAGAATATTAAAACATAAGGATTATGCAAATGTTTCCTAAGTCCAGACCCCCTCCTGAAAATTACTGACTTCGCTTCCCCCCCCCCCCCCCCCCATGTGTTCCGAAAAAAACTTGATGTGATCCTTTTTTTTCTGATATGTTTTTCTGTTTTTCCCTTTGAATTTATTGTTCTTTATATTATTTTGAGCTCTTATCTAGTTTTCATTATTTGGGTGATTCTACGATCATTGCGTTTTTTGTGTCCCCAAAGAAAAAATATGTTTGATTTCACACTCATTATATCACTAGTAGCCGCTATTTTTATGATTGTAGTGCTAAGGGCCAGATGAAATTTCAATTTTTGGGGGATTTATCGATACCAGGGGAAAATGCGTTGCCAGGGGAGTGACACTAATAGCAGGATTCTAGTTTGATTTACTATTATTTAACTTATTTTTTGGTGTAAAACCAGATTAGGGACTCATTTCTATAGGAATTGTATTCAAAAAAAAATTTTTCGCGTTGTAATAAAATAAAAAAATCAATCTTAAAAACACGACATTTGCATACAAGTCGCACCTCAGATCCCAAATAAAAATAACTTCCCGCATTAATTACGTTCATTCAAATTTCTTTCACAGGGGCAATTGAGATTAAAAATGAAATTAATTATGCTTGTAACACAGTTTTAATGTATATTTATCCTTTTTTGGAACAAAACTACCAGGGGAGGGACGCCAGAGAAGTGACAAAATCGCACATTACCAAAAAAAACAACATCACGCGTTCTTCTTACCAGAACTTCACGAAAACCGTGATGTCTGCACACAACAAGCATTACATTATACATACGCACACTTATGTAACGATGAAATATAAAAAGTTATACTTACCAGGGGAAATACTACAACGACTGGCGCAGTACGCTTTGAGGCACTTTGAACGAGAACCGATGCAATAATATTTCTTTTTTTTTAAACCACTTAGCTTGCTTTTAACTTTACTCAGTATTACACTGGTTATTCGCAGTCAAAGTCATCCTTTTGCATTTTTTATGCTAAATTTTAGTCTTTGAAGTTCGCCAGGTGAGGGTGACACTGTTGATATGGCCCGTTGAAAAGTGTGTTTTTTTTAAATAATAATAAATATTTTTTCAATGTTTAATGATGAAATATGTTTCTCTGTTAATGTAAGTGTATGATTATGGCAGAAAAAATTATGCCAAGTTAGCAAAAATTGAAAGTCGAACATGTTTGTATAAAAAACTAGTATTTGAACAGGCCAGGGTAGTATACATTTATGACTATTTTCAGCTATAAATGCTAAAATAAAATAATTGTCCATATAAAAGATAATAGTCTGTAATGCTTAAGCATACAAAAACATTAATGAACTCAATTTTACGTGAAGTTTTTCCATTGGCCGTCTGAATTCAAATAGCGTAGAATCACCCATTTAACATTACTATTTTGCGCTATGAAAGTAAAAATCTTTTCGGAATTAAAAATGTTATTACCTAATTTCCACAATATGTTTACGATCAATAACGAACTTTTGAAGTTTCGTGAACAATACAATGTTAGCTTAGTTTAAGTGTGTTCATATCTCATGAGCTGCGCATGAATTATTATTTTAGGATTGGAAATATGCGTTCAAATAGAGGTTTCGGGGGGGGGGGGGTGTATAAAGCAATAATTTTTTCTAACAGTGATATTCAGCTTCATTGTCTATATCGGCTAACATGAAAACAAAATCATTATAAAGAATTAAAGGGGGAGGAGATTGAAAAATGATTATTTTACAGAAAATTTTTAATTTAAGACCTTACTCTTGACGGAGACCAAAATATTTTTGTATTTGAATGAAATATTTTCCGGTATATGTGTGTCTGTAGAGGCAACTGTTTATCTACTAGAAACATTTTTTTTTTCGATACACTCTAACACATACACGCATTCATACACAGAAATTTCAAACGCTTATTAGACAAATGTCCGAATTTGAAACTTAGTAGTGTACTAAAAATTTAACGCTAGTTGTATTAGTAAATAAAACACTGTAATTTAATAAAATTTAGACGAAATTCCTTCGAAATCTTTGATCAATTTGATTATTCAAGGAAAGCGAAAATTAGTTCTTTTTAAAACGTAAATATTTGCTGCTTCATTTAATAAAATTCTATTATGATTATAATAAACATTAGCTTAATATTGAAATAAGTATCTGAGTATTTATTTTTATTTATCATAGATCAGACACGCATGAAATTAGCTGTTCAGTTTAGAATAAATAATGGTTTTTAATAATTAAATTAATTTATATTACCTTTTTATGAATTATATTCATAATTAATAAATTAGATTAATAATGCATTAATTACATTCATAATTAATAAATATATTAATTATTAATTATATTAGTAATTAAACAATTGTTATTAACTAATAAAATCAATAATTAATTAATAACTCATTAATTACACCAATTAAATATTAACGTCTTCTTTTTAATTGGTAAAGCGCCGGTTTTCTCAGGATGCCCGCGCTGAATTTTCTTCCCAGTCCGGCACTGGTACACACTGTTTTCGCAATGATCACGATGCATACTTTTAGCACAAATTTGACTCTCGAACTAAACAAAGTGGCGTTTCAACACCGTTCTCGGCAATTTCGGCAAATTCACACTGGTTACTTTAAACTTCTTGCCAAAAAACATTTGCAAGAGTAACTGATTTTTTCTGTTGAAGCTTTGAATTTGTGGCAGGGGACTGTTTGAAAAAAAAAAACTCTGAACAGAACTTACATGACAGTATTATGTTTTAGAAATACGTTATTAGACCAAATTTTGTAGGGAAAATATAGCTTCATTATTCTATTTTTAGATATTAATTGCCAAATTTATGTAGTGCTATTAGGTTTTTTGAATAACTACCTTTAACAGTTAGACAATGGGATTGGGACAGCCAGGGGACTGTGCTTTTGGTGCTTAGATAATTTCTAGAAAAAAAAATGTTATCTCTCCAAATACAATTGGCCCACAAAGTATTAATGTTTTACTTGTATTTAGAGCGATAAGTACTTTATTACACTTTATTATTTTTAAAATACTTGGTCCGGACAGCTAATTACGAGTTTACAGAGAATCACCCATATAATTCCTTCGAAGAAATATTTCACAATAAAAGAAAATCGGAAGACAAATACTTTTCCAGGAATTATTAGGAAAAATGTTGATAATACTTCAATAAAATATTAAACTTTATCATATATTTCAAAAAAAAATAAAAATATGTCTATATTTATGTTCATTTTATTGCCACCCCCCCCCTCCCCAACTAACTGAATCCCTATCTATAGAATCGAATGCATATCTGTATGAATTCTGTTATAATGTAATTCTAAACTCTTGTTCGATTTGAACAAGACTTCATACAAAATTCAACTATGCTCTGGACGATAATATTTGCAAGGTATTACTTTCAAACATTGAATTAATTTTCCTTATTTAAGTTTATAAAGTTTTTTCGACAATACGAAATAGAATCTCCAAACTTACCCATTTTCTAATTTTTTCATTTAAAAGCTTGAACAAACACAGCTTAATTGGAGAAATTATTGATCACTTGCGAAGCAGAATCCGAAATTTCGAAAAAAAAAACGATGGAAGAAAAAAGACGGCTTATATAATAATATACAGATATAATTGACTATGCTCGCTAATTAAAATCGTAAAATTATGTAAATTAGTCGAACACAAGGCCTAAAAATTACGAATTTATCGATATCTCGTTCGATGATCATTTCACTGCCGTTCGGGAGCAGTTATACAGACATACAAACATAAATAGATACAATCTACGTACATGGTTTTTAAGAAAAATAAAATCGTCAAATTTTGTAGAAAAATCTGTAAATTTCTGCACAGGTTTTACTTGGAAGTAGATCTAATTTTCCCGTAAATGACGCTGATTTGACTCATACTCGGCATTTTCGCAGGAAAACTTGATTCTTTAATAAATTTCTACATGAAATCTGCAGAAATTTTGCAAATTTCTGTGAAATTTCTTCATTAATTAGAAGATACTGCAGAAAATTTGCAGAATTACATTTGGAGGTTCTCGCGTTTTGAATTGATTTGGAAGTAAAAAACTTTTCAATTAATGGGAATACTTAAAGGAAAAAAGCACCTTCTGTCTTGGTTGTGGTTTTGAGGTAAGTGATGAAAACTGAGATAAAAGACAACCGGGGTTCCAGACGCCCTGGACCCCCCCCCCCTCCCTTAAATACGTCCTTGCTTCAGAGGTTCTTAAAGTCCGGACTTCCACGGACCCCCTCTTGAAAATGACTAACTTTACGCTCCGTGCGCCAAAAAAAAAAAAAAGCTTGATTGGAGAACTAAAATTTTTGTTTTGATTGCCCGGGAATTCCGGGGGGAACGACGGAAATCTCGGTTTGTTGCACCCCCAGAATTCAGTCTAAGTCCGCCTATGTTTCTAAGCCCATGACAATTATCCCTGCTCCAAGTGACCTTTGCCTATTAATATCTTGCAATTATGAAAAACATTGTGTGTTACAAACTGTAGCTGCCGTAAAGCTGGGTTCGATGGCACGTCTATGTGTGGAAACTGTAGTGGAAATACTAATGAAGGAATAATTGTTGTCAGCATTACTTAGTTCTTTTTCTTTTTGCTAAATGCAACTCCTTTTTCAGAATAGAGTCGTAACATTTCGCAAAACAACGAGTCACACAGATAAGTTTCAAGAGCCGGATGCGGCCCGAGGGCCGTAGGTTGGGCACCACTGGTTTATAATATTGTTACAAATCTTGTAAATAGTTGTTATTTTTCCTGCCTTGCATCATTTTCATTAATTTTGGTTTATCTGGCGTCATGTTGCAAAAGTATCAGAAGATATCACCTTTATCACTTGTATACCGGCCTTGTAACGTTTTGTAGTTTTTACACTTGTCCTACATTTAATAAGCGTGAAGACATTTTCGCGTGGTTTTTCTTTTTATACTAGAAGTTTCGTGAATGGATTGTTCAAATTATGAATGAATCGGAACACTCCGGATCTTGCTAGAACGTAGTAGAGGTTTCCTTGAGAGTATAAATAGCTGGCCTTGAACACAGTCAGTTAGTTCTTTTCAGATTTCATTTCTGGAGACTCGTTTTCATTCGCTTGGGCGAATGGTTGTTTTGCTTTTGTAATTGCTTAATTACTGTTCACGTTAGATACGTGGTGCTGAGTTACTGTTGAGAGTACAGTGTACTGTTTGCTACCTAATTGCTGGATGTTTAGCAATTGTTTTCTGCTCTTATTGTAAATAGTGTACATACTTGTAAATCTTAATACTATTATATATGCGAAAGTTTGTATGGATGTATGGATGTTTGTTCCTCTTTCACCCAAAAACTACTGAATGGATTTTAATGAAACTTTCACCATAATGTAGCTTATACATCAGAATAACACATAGGCTATAATTTATAACGATATTCGAAAAAGTTAGATTGGTAGCGCTTTTTTCATTCCAAATTTAAGCACATTTTTCGCATAAATCCACGAAGGCTTCCAACAAACTAATTCAGTATTTAGTGCATCATCTCAACTCCCTGTCGATAGCTAGAATTGCGTATATCATTTCCACTTTTTGCATCAAATTTTCAAGGCTTTCTCAAGTCAAATCAAAAAGTCTTTTTTTTTTCAGCTTCATTTTTAATATCCACTCTTTTACATAGACATTGGAAACGCTCTCGCGCCATCTCTCTAATGAGCTTTTTCTATGATTTGTATTTTAAAACTTTTTATAGTCTTAGAAATAAGTAGAATATGTATCCTTAAGCAATGTGTTTTTTATTGTGCTTTGAAACGTGCAAATATTATTTTGTAGTATAAATTGTATTCTTTTATCAGTAGATTGTTCACTGCATCAATTATTTTCGCGAGTTTCGTAAGTATGTTTTAGAGCAGTGGTTCTCAACGGGGGCGGTACCGCCCCCCTGTGGGCGGTAGGAAGATGCTGAGGGGCGGTGAACATGTTTTGGGCAGTAGGGGGGCGGTGGGTACATTTTGGGCGATAGGGGTTCGGTGGGAAAATTTGGGGACAATAAATGTATTATAATTAATTTAATTTTTAAAATCAAAATTAAATTTTGCATTAAATCAAGAATCCATCTTGAATTATTTGTGCCTACGATAAAATAAACTTATGCGCTTTGGAATTTTTAAACTTATTTCCTTACGTTTTTCGGAGGTGACTGTTTTTGTATTAAACTAGTTCAGCTTTTTTGCTTACTTTTTTTTCCTTTTCTCTCTCTCCCTTTCTTTTATAGCGATTTGACTTTTTTGTGATCTTTTGCGTACGACAATCTCGGGAGAGAATGTTATAGCTTGACCAAGGAGAGATGGCGGTTGACCTTGAAGCGGAAACGGACCTCTTTCATTTTGAAATAGGAAGAATCAGAGTCAAAAGTTATTTTTAACTCACTCGTACATTAAAATTTTTACTTAAACACTAACTTAAACATTTACTGAAACATAAAAAGAGAATACTGAGTGATCTCTCTGATGCTACCTATTACAAAATAAAGCGGTCCGTTTCCATTTCAAGTTCACCCGCTATCTCTTCGCTGTCCAGCTTTACCTAATAAAGAACCGTTACAATAAATCGCAGTTGCAATCAAGGCTGCATGGTTTTATCTAATATTAGCAAATTTGGCTAAATTTGATCACACATAGCTAGAAAAAATTCAAAAGCATTAGCCACACCATCGTTTGGTTATTTTTTAGCCGAACTGTTGATACTTTTTACCATAGTGATGTAATTTCTAATAGCTGTGAAAATTTTTAATAACACATTTTTATTTAGTAATTAGCATACATGTAGAAATACTGTCCTGCATCTGCTCGTGAATATGGTCAAATTAAGTTATTAAGTTTCAGTCGCCTATTTTGAATGTTGTAAAGTGAAACTGGTTTTCAGACTGAGCAATTCCCCGTTTAGGATACCAGAAAACAATGTCTATTTTCGAAATTTAATGTGGGATTCAAAATGCTGCGGAAAAGATTCACAATTGCATTTGAGTGTCTCCCACAAATAGCGTTTTAAGCAGAACATTAAACGTCATAGATTTTGTTTTTTTACTTTCTTAATCTTCTTTCACCATGTTCTCATAAGTTTGCTTAGTACCTATGAGAAAGTAAGTCTACCCAAAAGATATCCAAAATATCTCGATGGGCAATTTTCCTCGGTTTGGTTATTTCCCTAAATTTTTACCTAGCAATCGTATTTGCAATGCTTGGAGTGCCGGCTCAGTTACACTGTTTTGTTTGACCTCTTTTAACTTTGGCTTTTGCTCACTTCATTAATTTACTTTCAATGTTTATTTTTAGTGAAATCTCCTTCGATGATGCTTACGTTTTTGCCAACATCTTCAGTCTTTGCACAAAGACTTCTCTGAGCGTTTTGAGGATAATTTTGTCTGAACGTTCCTCAATGGTTCATGAACCCTTTTAAAAATATTGAGACAGCAGATGTTCAATATGAGTAAGAATTGGTGGAACTTCAACAACTGATATTTGAAAAGCTGGTTTCCAGAATGTTAACAATCTTACTGGATTTTGGCTGCAAGGAGACATTAGTAGCCCTTATCCTGGACTGTGAGCTATGGCCAAAATTTTTTTATTCGTCTTTCCCTCTTCCTACCTCGTCGAATGTAAATTCACTGTTGTCACCGACTTAGTTGCATAACAGAAAAATCGACTCCAAATCGTCCCAAGAGGAGACTTGTGCTTCACCTTACAAAAAATATTAAACCGACCATGAGGAAACTAGCTTTAAACCACCAAGAACAAATATCTCACTAACTTATATTTCTTAATGCTCCTTTCATATTTTGAGTGAGCAAAAAAATGCTTTGCTTGTTTATTTTTATTACCTCTGATTGTTTCCTTCATTTTTTTGAGTAAAAATTTTTTTTGCTTGTTTATTTATATTTTATTTCATTTAATTTTGTTATTATTCTTTTAAAAATAAAATATTTTTAATCCCAGATTTGTTTTTTATTTCTACATTCGTCATTTTAATTCTAATAATGACCCCCTAATGAGGAAAAATATATCTTGTTTAACCGTTTTGTAAAATTCTGGAAGGAAATTATTTTAAACTTTAAAAATCTTTTCTCACCCCCTTCTTTAATATAAAGGGGGCGTTGGAAAAAAATTCACTTGTAAAGGGGGCGTTAGCCGTGAAAAGGTTGAGAACCACTGTTTTAGAGTATCGATAACGTAATCGCTAGATGAGATTGGCAACTAATAAATAAATTAGGTTCATTATTTTCCAATTTGATGGAGTTTTAAATACAACTTTTCGGCATTTCTTAAATTTGTTTTTGTTGATTTGGCACTTTCTGGGGGTATTTACAATAGAGCAGTTACTTAGTATCCAATTGAACAGGAATTTTGCCAAATTTGCTGCAAGATTTTAATAACTGAGATGCTCTGCGATTTTTTTCAACTGACGCCAGTTTTTGTGCCAAAGACTACGCAATAATACTTTACTTCTTATACTACGTAACCAAAATAAAACGATTATTGTCTGATATTTATCGACTGTGGCAAAATCTTAATCATCGAAATAATATTCCCACATTTGAAAAGTTCAATTTTTTTTTTATTTTGTTGGCCGATTCCGTATGCATCCAATAAAAACCTTTTTAAAATACTAAATTAATCAAACCCTTAAACAAGACGACATTACCATTAATTTGCGTTTTTGCACAAATAATTGTCAAATGCTCCCTATTAATTTCGAAATCATTGAGGACAAAAACTTTTAGTCATTTTATGGTCAGCAATAGTATCTCAGCATTTGATGACTATTTCTCTGTAGTGACATAGTAATACTTATTGACATAATAATACTTAATGTATTTTCATAAAGTAGGGCGGGGAGCAAAATTATCCTAGGTATCCCAAAACAGTTACCGCAAATTTGGTGACATTTTAAAAATCGTCAAAGTGGTGTGTTTTGAGTTCTTTCAGTTCAGGAAAAAAAAAACCAAACGTGAGTATAAATTGTTTCTAAAAATCATTACTGACCCAGGCAACGCCGGGTATTTTTGCTAGTATTCAGATATTTTAAAAGACCGTAAAATTTCCCCTGTAATGCGATTCCGATAAAAAAAAAATTATGCGCGTAGAATATCAAACCGTGCCTTTTTTTTGCATTATCGAAAACATGCTTGTATATTTATAAATGCTTATTATTATTATTATTATTATTATTATTATTATGCATTTTTTTTTTCAGAAAAACACGTAGAAATGTCAGCTCATTCATCTATCTCTAATACTTGCAATGATTTAAAACTCGATAAGAGCACGCAAACAAATTCAAAAACTTGCGATATTTGTGAAAAAACCTTTTCTAGCGCTTATTACGCAAACAAAATACATATCCGTGTGCATAACGGGGAAAAACCCTATGCATGCTTTGTTTGCGATAAATTTTTTTCGACTTTATCCAATTTGAAAGTTCACGGGCGCATACACACGGGTGAACGCCCTTTTGCGTGCGATTTTTGCACTGAATCTTTTGTTTACAGAAAAACATTCAATAAGCATCTTAAAACTCACATTTAGTTGCAAATATTACATATATGAGTGAGATAATTTTTCTCGTGCAAGGGAGTGCATCACCCCAAGGAAGAACTCAATAATGAAACCCCTCCCCCCCAGCAAAGATTTCTTCAACAGAACTTAGCAAGGTAAGTGAAACTTTTATTAAAATTATATTTGATTTTAATACCATGTCAGAATACATATTTTTTTTAAAAAGAAAAAAATAAGCGATAATCGATTATTAATCGATTATTTCTCAACGGTCCCGTCGCTCGAAAAATTTTTTGAGCGACTGTACAAGGTAACAGGTCTACACGGACGAGTGGTCTTGTTTGCCAGCGTGCACTGCAGGAAGTCATGGGTTCGATTCCAACTAATGCCCCGATGTGTTTTCCTCTTTTTGTGCAGTAAATCTTTCTTGTTTTTTCGGAGGGAAATACGCTTTTTAGGACATCCTCTATGCGTAAGACGTTGATTAGCTTCTTAAACAAATAAAAAATAAAAAGGAGGCTTTTTTTTCTTGAATACAATCTGCTCTTTCACCCTGACAAAAGCTGAAAGCTCAAGAGCATCGAAAAGTAGTTTACAGTGTTATCATGAGTCTGTGCTTGTAATCTCTTGTCAATCTTGAGCATATTTGTATTAGGGGGAAAACTAAAACGTAATAATAACTATAAAATTGGGGCCTCAACGGCGCAGTGGGTCTGCCCGTCAGTTTGTAATCTCAAGAGGCGCGGGTTCGATTCCCGCCTTTGCCCTGGGTGTAACTTCCTTCTCTGTGCTGTAAATTCTTTCCTTCAATAAAATCTGTATTGTACTATCTGTGGAGGCAAGGCGCATAGTACGCAGTCCTCATGTGTGTCGAAGTTTATTGACTTCTAGAATAGATTAGAATAGAACTATAAAATTGTAATTAGAACGTTTAGCTATTAGTAAACGTTGCAATGGATGATATTAGTTGTAGCAGGATTTTCAGCTGTTACGTGGTGAGCCAGAAAGACTGGAAAAGGCAAGGTTTTATAGCAAAATATATTTGACAAAGCATGGGGTACAGTGATGAATACGAGGAAATTATTCGCACAGTATCCTAACAACTCGGCAACAGACGAATCCGGAACCCGCCAACTTTTCCTTGGCATGCCTGCTTCAGTTGATGAGTTGACGCCGTTAGCGTTGTGTGAGTACTTTGAGATTCGTGCAAATTGAGATTGGTGCATATTCAGTTTTGTGCCTATTAATGAATATTGGGCTTGTTGCACATAGTGCATATTAAGATTTTGTATAATTGATCCCTCCAAGATAAAGAATAATAAGAAATGGGTAAGTGAATTCCAACTCAATAATTTTCATATGTATACTCACTCTATCTATTTTTATTATACAAAGAAAAAATAAGAGCCAAATTACTTGTTTTCAGTTGTACTTGTTAATCTACCTTTCATGAATTGAAGTCGTACTGTTTGAGTATTGAATTAAAGAAGAGCATGCCAATAATTTTCTTGTGAATCAAATATTGACGACTCTACTTTTTTGATATTGCACTCGTCGGCGAAAACAAGTGCGAGTCTTAACTGCTGAAACGGGGTGTGCCTGCACCCCCGAAGAATTGGACTTCCGAATTCGAACGCGGTACTTTGTTTACGCATTTAGCTTTGTTATCTATGCACGTCATTTACGTGACTGTTTCAATTGCATTTGTGTCATTCAAGCGATTAAATGCAATTAAACTAGGTTACAGTCAATTGCAATTAATTGAATGGCGATACAAATAAATTAAAATAAAATACAATACAAAAAAATACAATAAAATGTGATACAATTATTTAGATACAATTAAACGAGGGGGCTTCGTCACCTTCTCGCTGCCGGGAGCGGAAAATAGTTTCAGTAAAGAGCTTGATTATAATTAGATAAAGCTGAAATTCTACTCAAACGCAAAGATAAAGAGCATAATAAAATACGTGTAACAAAATTGCTTAAAAAATAATTTTGAAATCTCGAATTCAACTTATGCTTTCTCAATAATGAATTGCGATAGGTGTGTGTCAGCTCCTTCGCTACTATGTCCTGCATGGTGGTGCAATGAGACTCTTACAGATTGTGCCCCCATGTGCTACATGGAGGGGGGGGGGCTACAGGTCCGGGTTGGTGGAGCACCGGGACATGAGACGTTGGCCGACTGCTAAACTGAAAAAGGGAAAACACGGCGTTTGAAGTAAAAAAAAGAGAAACATAAATAGGAATTTGTGATTGCTCAGAAAAGAAAAGATTTAAAAAGCAAAAGCCAGGTTCAAACTGAATTGCACCAAATTTCACAGCTTAGGTGCTAAGATTCTATTGGACAAAAGAAAACGTCCGTTTCCAAAAGTGTGCAAAATAGTTTTCAAATTCGTGGTCTCTAGTAGCGTAATGAGCTCTGACAGAAATTTGAATTTATCCGAAAACTTTCGCTAAATTAGAAAGCCTGGTGTTTGAATTCATTGAGAAAATTGGGCCAAGTTTAGTATGATGCAGAAAGGAATAACTCTTTCGAATTGCATGGAATGCCAAAGCGTGTGGGAAATCTTTCATTCCATTTATACTGTTTGTCTGAACTTTCAGTTCAAAAAATGACAGAAAAACTAATTCAAAGAAAGAGCCCCGAGGTGCAAACCCCGAATCGCAGTCATTTTGAATCAAGTTTGAGGCCGTAGGTGTTTCGGTATCTTACGGACGCAAGCGCCATAGACATCCTTTCAATTTCTTCGACGTTAACTTAATGTAAGGAGATAAAACTGCTATTCGAAATTTTCCTGCATTAATTTGTTATACTTCGTGGGAGTTAACAAGAAATATAACGTCGGGTTTACACACACCTCACATTACCTCCTACGTTAAAATAGAGTTAATTCACCAGTTAAGGATCAACTCCTTGCTTGCCAATTTAACCCCTAGTGGGGATACGTGTTATGCGTAGGACAAAATTCCATTGTAATATATTGATTTAGATTTAACAAGCAGGGGAAACCAGGGTAAGGAAATATGAAACAGAATTTAGTTTTTAGGACTGTATAAAGTTTCTGAATTTATGTTACAGAAGGAATGAATTGCGAAGTGTTGCAGAGTTAGATTTTCTGATAACACGTTGATCGCCCTACTGCGAGAGAGTTCATAGCTTGTCATTTTAGCTGACAGAATCGACTTTGAGTCATGGAGCTATTATCGTATATTTGTGAGGCCATTTAATTTTCGAGCTTTTTCGCTAATTTTTTAAGACAACTTTGATAATTCAACTTTAGACCTAAGAAAGAGTTTTTCGCTTTTTAAGTTGCAGCAAAGGATTTGATACTTTTATTATATTTCGCGACAGTTTGAATAAATCATTATGTACAGATTATACATATTTTTACAGTAATCGTGCATATATTTTCAAATCTTCTGTTTTTATTGGAAGAGGCGACTTTTTATTTTGTCTGAAAGGAATATTTTTATAAAATTCTAATTCTTCAAGGAGGGGGGGGGGGTACTTTCGTGGTTTTGTTTTTTTTGTTTGTTTGTTTTCTTCAATGCGTACTTAAACTAAATTATTTTTTAATTTAATTTAAGTACAGAGAGGTTGATCCTCCCCCAACTGAAATGCCTATTTATTTTTTTTCCCTTCGATGATGGGGGCGGGGGCAGATTTTCGTTTCGAATATTGCCATTAAAGTATTCTTTCTTCCGAGGTAACTTCCGAGGAATAAGTTCTTTCGTTCTGTAATTAATACTTATAGTTTAATTAAATTCTGCTGTAAAACTGGAGGGTTGGATGCTTTTAGTTTTTGAATCATAGTGCGGATTTAATTTGAAATCTTTCTATGTGATGAGAGGGGGGGGGATTATATTTTTTCCTTTTTATCCGTATTGCGTATTTTATTTGAAGGTTTTTTATGGGTTGTTGCTTCATTTTAATTAAATGTGTATCTTATTCAAATTATTATTATTATTTTTTGTGGGGACAAGGGGGAGATTTAAGTGTTCCGAATTATAAGGTGGATTTCAAATTGCATTCTATTTTTCTGCGGGAAGAGTCGGATTTTTGTTTTATTTTAATCGGACAACGGCTTTTAAATAATTTTTTTCGTCTTCGGAAAGAGGGTGGGAATTGTATTTTTGCAGCTGTTATTTGGTATTTTGCTTGACATATTTTTTTCCTGGAAAAAAAGGGGGGGGGGCTTTAATTTGTTGAAATTAATTTTACATTTTGTTTTTTTTTCCCTCGAGAGTGATGGATCCCATTTTCGAATTTAAATGCATATTTATTTTATGTTTTCAAGGGCGGGGAGTGGTGGTACGTTTCCACTTGTGTTTTTTTTTCCCCCTGAGAGATGGTTTTCCGTATCGTTGTATTTACATATGTATTTTGTTTAAATTCTATTTTTCACTGCGGGGGGGGGGGGGTACTTACATTTTTGGATTTATAATGTTGATTTAAAGTATTTCTGTTGGACCCCCAGGAGAGTTTGAACTTCATTTCAATTGCAGTGCGTATTTATTTCGATGCTTTTTTCTTTGAGAAGGGGAGAGGGCGATATTTTTTCTGATTCTATTGGTTAATAATTTATGATTCTGTATTCTTGAGAAGTGAATACTAAATTTTCCAAATTGTAATACTGCATAAAGGGGGGGGGCAGTCGCTGTATTTTATCTATATTTGTAATACGGGCGATTCTCTGTAAACTGGTAATTTGCTGTCCGGACCGAGTATTTTAAAAATAATAAAGTGTAATAAAATAATTATCGCTCTTAATACGAGTAAAGTATTAATACTCGGTGGCCCAATTGTATTTGGAGCGATAACAATTTAATTTTTTTTTCTAGAAATTATCTAAGTGCTAAAAACACAGTCCCCTGGTTGTCCCAATCGTATTGTCTAACACTTCAAGGTAATATTCCAAAAATCCTATCAACACTACATAAATTTGGCAACTATTATCTAAAAATAGAATAATGCAGCTGTCTTTTTACTTCCTTTTATGTAGTAAAGGAAGTATTGTGATCGCGAAAAAAAAAACACTCAAATTTGAGTCTAAATTTTGATTTTGCTCACCCCCGAATGAATGTTCCGTAGTTTTTTCGACCTGTCAGCACGTGCATTTGTACCTACCAACATATAAGCAGCTGAAAAATAATTTTCAACCACCCCTGAGTTAATTACGACGAGTTTTCTCGTGACGTCTGTATGTACGTGTGTGCGTATGTATGTATGTATGTGAGTCGCATAACTCAAACTATACGCCGTAGAAGCTTCTAGTTTGGTATGTAGGCTCTGAGGATGGTCTAGTTGTGCACCTCCCCTTGTGGTTGCATTTGAATGTCCCAAAGGGGTGCTTTACCCCTTTTTTAGGGTAAATCAGTGTTAATTTCAATGCAGACTCAAGTGATATGAATTGGCGCGACCACTTGGCAATATGCCGCCAAGCTTTTGGTCGCCAAGTGTTTGACGCCAACTTGGAGACATATCTCCAAGTTGGCGACAAGTTTGGCGAAAAAAATATTTTTTTGAATTTGGGTTCAACTTGGCGCTATTGGCGATATTTTGCAAAAAATTCACTGAATGATATTAAAATCAGCCATATTTAGAAAATTAACCATTGTAAAATATTTTTTGCATTGTTTCGTAGCAGATTAGGGGAGTAAATATTTGAATTGTTACCTTGCTCACTCCAAGCACTTTTTTTAACACTTAAGGCAATTACTAAGAAATTTACACGTAAAAGGAAGTAGTGTGGGGTCCATACCAGATTTTTTCATGATATAATGCCTAATTACTTATTTTTTAAACTTAAAATTGTCATGTAAATTGTGTCCGGAGATTTTTCAAACACTCTCCTGAGTCAAATTCAAAGCTCCAGTAGAAAAAATCTGTTACTCTTGCAAATGTTTTTTGACATGAAGTTTAAAGCAATCAGTGTGAATTTGCTGAAATTGCCGAGAACGGTGCTGAAACGATACTTAGTTTAGTTTGAGAGCCACATTTGTGATGAAAGTTGGCATCAGGATCGTTACGAAAACAGTCCTCTGGGAAGTGATTTATTAATTTCAATTAGTTTAATTATGAAACATATTAGTTATTATGTCAACGATTTGTGCCTAAATTTATAGGTAGTCTCGTAACTAATTATGCTCCAATAGTTTTGCAGATATTACGCAACAAAGAGCAAAAACACAGTCACCTGGCACAGTCCCCTGCCTAGTTATACCAGGCGGGGGACTTACCCCCTATCACAATTTATCAGAAAAACACAAACTTCAATTGGCCCTCTTTCAAACCAAAGTAATAGATTCATTTTCTGAGCAATAGTAAAATAATTGTACGGACATTTCAAAAAACCATGCCCGGACAGATTTCGTGTGAAAAATGACGAGTTTACAGAGAATCGCCCATACCTATTTTCATTGAACTAATCTTTATGGGGGGTGGGGGATACCACGAAATATATTAAAATTCTGTAGATAGTCTTCTGGAGAGGCGGGGGACTAATATTTTTCGAGTTAAAATAAGTCGTATTTAAATTAAATTCCCTTTTTTCGGCTGAGAGGGGTTTTAATGTTGCTTTAAAGGTATCATTTAAAAAATCCTTTGGGGGAGGGGGATTTTTTTCTAATTGTATTAGGCACTTAATTGTTGATTAACATTGAAGAAAAATTGTGAAAAACAGCTAAGATATCGATGCGCAAGCTACCAAAGCATAAGAAAATGCGTGATGAAAATACGCATTTTCCATAATTAAATCGGCTCTAATATTACCCATTTTAAAATGCGAACTTCCTGATACTATGCTGTAACTATTTTTCGCATTGGTTGGAAGATTAGATGAAATCCGAGTAAAATATAGGCGCCGAAAGTTTGCGAAATTTTCGTAGAAAAGCATTAAGCACCCGGTTTGCTTGTGCCGATCAGAAAGAGCGATGCTTGGCAGGAAAATGCAACCCTGATTCCTCTGATCCGTGCCATCTCCCCTCGATACTAGCTCCATGCTTTGAGTAAGCTCACAGGTGATAGACTTGCCGTTTTCGTACTGATTTGAATTTACGTGCAGTACACTGCACTCAAACTGCCCCACATTAATATGGATTAGGCTTCTGAGGAGGTACCAGTGAATCAAAAATGGCTGACAGGTACACTGTCTTTAGCCCGGCTCATGTGCTACGTATTTTTCGTAGCTTGCCAGGCAAAGTATTTTCTTCTCCCTCCTATTCTAAAACAATATCTTTTTTTTATTTAGAGCTATCACTGTTTAATTTCCAATGAAAAAAAAAATCGCAAAAAAAATTTTATATATATATATATATATATATATATATATATATATATATATATATATATATATATATATATATATATAGGCTGGTAAACTGGTAATTGGTTGTCCGACTGAGTATTTTAAAAATAATAAAGTGTAATAAAGTAATTATCGCTCTTAATACAAGTAAAGCATTAATACTTTGTAGCCCAATTGTATTTGGAGTGATAACAATTTAAGTTTTTTTTCTAGAAATTATCTAAGCGCCAAAAACACAGTCCCCTGGCTGTCCCAATTCCAGTCTAACTGTTAAAGATAGTATTTCAAAAAACCTATTAACGCTACATAAATTTGGCAATTAATATCTAAAAATAGAATAATGAAGCAAAATTTTTCTTATGAAATAAGGTATAATTACGTATTTCTAAAACTTAAAATTGTCATGTAAATTCTGTCCGGAGTTTTTTCAAACAGTCCCCTGCAACAAATTCAACGCTGTAATACGAAAAATCTATAACTTTTGCAAATTCTTTTTGGCATGAAGTTTAAAGTAATCAGTGTGAATTTGCCGAAATCGCCGAGAACGGTGTTGAAACGCTACTTTACTTAGTTTGAGAGCCACATATGTGATGAAAGTATGCATCAGGATCGTTGCGAAAACAGTCCTCTGGGAAGTGATTTTATTAATGTCAATTAATTTAATTATAAAACATATTAGTTATTATGTCCGCGATTTGTGCCTAAATTTATAGGTAGTCTCGTAACTAATTATGTTCCAATAGTTTTGCAGATATTACGCAACAAAGAGCAAAAACACAGTCACCTGGCACAGTCCCCTGCCTAGTTACTAGGAAGGGGACTTACCCCCTATCATGATTTATCAGAAAACACAAACTTCAATTGGACCTCTTTCAAACCAAAGTAATAGATTCATTTTCTGAGCAATAGTATCATAATTATGGGTCATTCCATATAAAATCAACAAATTTTCAGAAAATTCCGTGCCGTACCATTTTTGATTTTGATCATACTTGGTAGGAAATATGCACCAATATTCTGTCCCTCCAAACTGTTTTATTTTTTTCTCGAAAAATTTTTATTCTCGAGATATAGCCATTTTTTTGTTCCGCCGATGAGTAAAATTCGGCATTTTTGATCTTTTTTCTAACAGCTCTGGTAAATTTACTTAAAGTGGTAGAAAGATCAAACATGGCTTATTTTGAAGCTAAAAGGATGAACTTTCATTTGTGCATAAAAAGAAACGGTTTGGGTTAAGCCTAAATATAAATTTTCCCGTATCAATTCGCGGTTCAAAAAGTGCCGTTTTCGTCATTTCAAGCCTGAAAAAATATATGAAGGACTGACAGTGGGGTTCTAATTTTTTTTTCTCTTGCACCCAGTTATAGATACTAGAAGCACAGAAAAAAATTAGATGATACCAGTGGTCTTTCATTATGAAAAAATTGCTTAAACTTGAGAAAAAATGAAAATTGGCCTTTTTCACTCCCCAAAAACGGCCTGTGGAACAGGTAGTAAAAATTTACAAATGCATGGAGTAAAAAGGTGTTACATTGCCTTTTAAAATGAGACAAAAACTGTCTTGTTATTCCAAGGCATTAAAGAGATATAAGCTTTCAAACTTTGAAAAAAAATGAAAAATATCCTTTTTCACTCCCCAAAAATGGCCTGCGGAACAGGTAGTAAGAATTTGAAAATGTATGGAGCAAGAAAGCATTACATTGAACTTTAAAAGGAAACATAAACTGTCTTGTTATTCGAAGGCATTAAAGAGATATAAGCCTTCTAAGTTAGATGATTATTATGAACAAATACATCAAACTTGAGAAAAAATGAAAAATGGCCCTTTTCACTCCCCAAAAATAGCCTGTGGAACACTTAGTAAAAATTTGCAAATGCATGGAGGAGGAAGGCGCTACATTGCCCTTTAAATCTAAACAAAAATTATCTTGTTATTCTCAGGCATCAAAGAGATAAGGCCCTCTGAAAATTGAAAATAATTGCTTTAACTTATGCTAAAAAATCTTGCATGAATTTTCAATTTTCAGAGGGCCTTATCTCTTTGATGACTGGGAATAACAAGATACTTTTTGCATCTTTTTAAAAGGCAATGTAGCACCTTCCTCCTCCATGCATTTGCAAATTTTTACTAAGTGTTCCACTGGCTATTTTTGGTGAGTGAAAAGGGCCATTTTTCATTTTTTTTTCAAGTTTAATGTATTGTTTCATAATAATTATCTAACTTAGAAGGCTTATATCTCTTTAATGCCTTCGAATAACAAGACAGTTTTTGTTTCATTTTAAAGGGCAATGTAACACCTTTTTACTCCATGCATTTGTAAATTTTTACTACCTGTTCCACAGGCCGTTTTTGGGGAGTGAAAAAGGCCAATTTTCATTTTTTCTCAAGTTTAAGCAATTTTTTCATAATGAAAGACCACTGGTATCATCTAATTTTTTTCTGTGCTTCTAGTATCTATAACTGGGTGCAAGAGAAAAAAAAATTAGAACCCCGCTGTCAGTCCTTCATATATTTTTTCAGGCTTGAAATGACGAAAACGGCACTTTTTGAACCGCGAATTGACACGGGAAAATTTATATTTAGGCTTAACTCAAACCGTTTCTTTTTATGCACAAATGAAAGTTCATTCTTTTAGCTTCAAAATAAGCCATGTTTGATCTTTCTACCACTTTAAGTAAATTTACCAGAGCTGTTAGAAAAAAGATCAAAAATGCCGAATTTTACTTATCGGCGGAATATAAAAATGGCTATATCTCGAGAATGAAATTTTTTCGAGAAAAAATAAAACAGTTTGGAGGTACAGAATATTGGTGCATATTTCTTACCAAGTATGATCAAAATCAAAAATGGTGCGGCACGGCCCATTTGTTGATTTTATATGGAATGACCCTATACGAACATTTCAAAAAACCGTGACCGGACAGACTTCATGTGAAAAATGACGAGTTTACAGAGAATCGCCCATATATACAGTCGACGTAGATATATATATATATACAACGACCGTCTCCGTCCTACAGAAAACGGTCTTTATAACGAGTGGTCGCTATAAGAGGTAGAGCATAGAGTATATTGGGATACAGTTGGGGGGTTTCTCGGTCGTTATATTAGGATGGTCTTTATAACGTGTGGTCGTTATAACGAGTGTCGACTGTATATATAAAGAAGTTTTTAAATGTTAGATTCAAATTGTACAAAGAAGCTGGACTACTTTATAAGATCAAGTTCTGTGAAGATTGATATTGCATTTATCTTAATGTAAGAGATTATAAAAACACAAAAGAAATATTTACATTGCAAAAATTTTTCACAGTAGAGTTGAGTATACCTAATAATTATGACTTGACTGAGATATTCGACTAAAATCTGGCTTCCAATAACGGGCCACATTTTAGATGATCGCTGGCCACTTTTGGCCCTCGGGCTATAGCTTTTGTTCGTTGTCCTGTAAAATTGTTTTTACTGAAATATATAAAGCATCACGTGGTCGACAAAATGACCGTTTCCCGTTTAATTCCAAGTGACTGTTATTAAATATCAGTCTATTCGTGATATTTAATAGTTTATTTGATCTATGTAAATAGAGTAGTCTCAAAAGTCTGCACCGATTGGGGCTCACGCTACCTCAGATTAATGAAAATTCGGATTTTTAGAGATTGAAAATAGACATTATTTTAGAGATTAAAATTTCACACTAATCGGACCACTTAAACACGAGCGTCTTTTACTTGCACAATGAAAACGATGTGTTGCTTTCACGACAACTCATCACTCGAATTTAAATAAACTTCCATTTTAACAACTCTTTAACGAATGTTGATTGCGTTTGTTTCAATACGTCTGAAAGTATTTTTGCGTACAAACTTGTAGGCAACTGAAAAATGCATTTAGCTGTCCTTGAATTCACTTTGCATAACACCAAAAATATCAGTCATATTTGCAGCTCCGTCAGTTAGGAGAGTCAGGAGGACAATTGCACCCTTCCCTGGCTTTGAGAAATCAACGTATTTACACAAAAGTGGGCGTGGTGCTAGTGGTTTTTGATCTATTATTCAACCTCGACGAGATGGCCGGTATCAATCAAATGACAAAACGAGTCCATTCCTTAAAATAGGTAGAAACTCCAGTGTGCCATATTTGCACCATTGAATCCGATTCCTCAATTTTCATCTGCGTATCACCCCTTCCTGAAAATGGACAATCTTGAAAAAAGGAGGAGTCATAGGCCATCTCTGCGAAGTTGAATAATATTGCCCTTAAGCCATTGGTACAGGAACTTTTAAACATTTATTTTCCAAAAATAGCATTATTTTCCATAAAAAGTGGACTGAATTTGTTTTGATCTCAAATGATTCAATCTATCTCGAGTAATCAATGAATATTTCGTACCAACTGATGAGTGTAATAACAACCGACTTATCAGTACGTTTTCGATACTTTACTTTTCAGACTCGAATTTTTGAAACTCTTGCGCAGATATCCCGACTAAAGCTTTAGGCTTTAGTCGGATGTCTGTGCAATTTTTCGATTGAAAAAGGCGTTAAATGTAACGCTGAAACACGTGTCTGCAGTATTTCTGCGCATTTGTGGTTTTTAGCGTTGTATCTATCCTGAACTTCGTGTTTATTCATTTCCTTGTGAATTTGGGCATCACGAAACTTAGTTTTTGTATCTAACACATCATCACAACTAATTTCTTTTAATCTTCACGGCACTTCAAATTTTAGTTCTTTAACTACCAGACTGGCGCGATTTACTTTCTTAGTGACATTTTTCTTTTGCGTATAAAAACCAAATTTAAATTCTGAAAAAATTAAGTTGATTCATTTAATAGGGTCCCGGCCACAAAAATCGTAAAATTTTGCAATTTTTTTTAAAAATTAAAGCTTTTTGTTTCTGGGAAAATGACGTTTGAATGTTTTTTCTATCTCAATCGGTATAAGAGATGTAACAATTTCAGCTGCTTGTTTTAAAAATCTAGCCGTTAGACAGCTGCTGTCATGACCTTGAAAAATTCAAACGCATTTTTCCATGTTGCAATTTTTTCTGACTTCTTACATTCGAACTCTTATAAGTCGAGAACGGATAGAGGTAAAGCAATGAAATTTGGATTATATCATTTTGAACATTTTGCTTAGATTTTTATTTGTCAAATTTGAAAAAAATGTTTACTTCAAAAAATGTAAATTTTTGAAAAAAAAAGTATTTGAAAATTTTTCTTCAAAAATGTTCTTCTTTTAGTTGAATTAATACTTTAATTAATTATTGAATAAAAATTTAGATTTTTGAGAAAAAAAATTGAAAATTGAACGCGAATATTTTGAGTTTTAGGGATTTGAACAATACTCTATTTTTCTTTTTAATTTTAACTTAAATTGAAAAAAAAATCCTTTTTGTGATGCGATTTTGCTCATTAAATAGATGGTGGATAAGTGCAAAAAAATCGATTTTTTTCCCTGTTTAATGAAAAAAAAATTCAGAATGTGTCCCGGACCCATGAAGTAAAAAAACATACTTCTGCAGAAAACATGTATTTAGTCGCAGAAAAAGAGGGGGGGGGATTAAAAAAACCCTTTTTAAAGACGTATTTGTGCTAAATTTGGTTTCATGTGATGGATTTGAAGTTCGGATGATCCTTGTAATTCGGGAAGGAGACCTTTCTCGAGAGAAGACCCATTGTTGAGGGTTGAGGGATTCAAAATTCCCGTGGTAATGGCATTCGCACATCGCCGTGCCAAATGGAGGAAGGTGCTCCAGGTCTTTAGAAATACGCTAGGTTTGAAAATATAGAGAAAATAGAGCACATTACTGTTTAAAATAATTAAATTATAGTTTAAAAAAACTAAAAAATACGCTTTCAGAGTAAATCAAACTGACATGCACTTATAATACATCAAAATGAAACATAGTTTAGCCTTTAGTGTTAATAATAGTACTAAATATATTACTTTTATATTTTCAAAGGTCGTGAATTTCATCTTTTATTCAGAGTTACATACTAACAACTGAAACACTTGAACACATCAACGTGTAATAATATAGTTTAGCCTTCAGCATTAATAATAGTATTAAATATATTATTACTTTTACATTAGCAAAGAACGTGAATTTTATCTTTTATTCAGAGTTACCTACATACTGACAAACAAACCCAAATGTGAAACTGATAAAAGCGTATCAAAAAAGAAACTTTTCAATTGAAAAATTGAAGGCACATGCTTTTCTTTTTTTTGCATTTTTGCGTGCTTAATGACTTCGAAAATTAATACGCATCTTAGAATGGTAAAACTGTCGGTCCAGTTTTTTTTCTGTCAAAAAAAAAAATAAGGAATGAATGTTTTATTTAATTTATGATTTGTTTGGTTCTAAGCTATTCTTTGTTTTCAGCAGACCAGGGGACATTCTGACTGGATTCGCGAAGGAGACCGCATACCGGATGAAGATGATGGATGAGAGGATTAGTGAGCAAGCAGCAGAGTTGGGGGTGTACTGCCCGAAAAATTGATGTCCTGGAAAAAAATAATCACCACCTTAATAAAACAGTCGCTGAATATAAAATGGAAATTGATTTTTTGAAACAAAAAATTCTTACATTGAAGAGGAACCAAAGAAATGGTAAGGATTGCTTTTGAAAACAGTACTTTTCTGTCATTTTTGAGATCAAGTTTTTAATCCATTTAGATACATAAGATTGGAAAAAAATCTCTATATTCAGTATTTTCTCTTGCTTCACAATGAACTTCTCAAGGCTTTTAAACATGGCGAGATCACCGTCATACAGTGGAGGGCAACAGTTAAAGCAGAAGCAAAGTGTTTAAATAAAATAGAACATTGATTTTTTTTAATGTATCAAAAAAACTTTAGTACAAGCTTGTATGTCTACTTTGAACACAATTCCTTAAAGAGAGACTAATAATTTATTTGAATATCAAATTTTGTTATGTATTAAGCGCTTATGCGCGAAAAATGAAATATTTACTTTTTATTACGATGCTCAAAAGGTCTTTAGTAGCTTGCAGTGTTTTCATTGCACTTGCCGAGAAGAAAAAGCTTTTAGATTGATAACACAAAATTACGGTAGGTTTTCGGGGCAAATCTGCCCGACGCCTCATTAACCACTGATTTGAGTGCTTTCACTGAATGATACTGCTTCCTTTTCTTATAGAAGTTGCGTGAGAAGATTCTTAGATGTTCTCTATCAGATTGAGAGCTTAGCGGATAGCATACCAGTTCATCTCAATTTGAGATCTGTACTATTCTTTTGTACATTTGGAAGTGTGCGTGGATGTGCTGTCTTGGTGAAAGATCCGATTGGGGGCAACTTTGTTCACGAACGATAACAAATGTTTACTCGTTTTTTTTTGACAGTACTTTGAATTTGATGTACCACTTAGGTTACAAGGAAAAGTACTCATTTTAAATGCAAAAGCATCAACACCACAAGCAAGCTGCCATAATTTTTGCCTGCAGTATATGATCTCGTTCTGACAAACCACCTGCATCTAAGACACAAAAATACGGGAAAATAAAAGGGAGTGCAGTGGCGTTTATGGGAAGAAGCAGTTTCGTTGACTGCGCCTTGGCAGGGGTTTTCATCAGGACAGACTGCTCTGCATATGTTTGGAAAAGTTCTTCAACGTGGCTTTTGATTCATAACTTTGAACAAAACAAATACGCCACATGGGTCCAGCACTTTGCTAGCCGCTAGTTGGGCACCACTGCTGTAATGTGTAGCATTAGATGGATAATAGCAACGTAAATTTATTAAACACCGTTTTCTATTAACTAAAGAAACAAGTTTTATAACGCAAAAATTAAGCGGCACTATCAAACAAAATCTTCGGAAATAAATACTATTTTAAAGTAAATAATCCAATGAATGTTTCGTACGGTGGGTATCTTCAGTCTGATTCAGAGACAAGTTAAAGCTTTCCTCCAACGGCACCACTGGTTGAGATCCCGGGAGTTACTGAGCTTGAATAAGAAGATTTAATTTTCCTTTGGGGGCTTCTAACCGGAATCTGTTCTCACGACAGGCACCTCAACCTGATATGTGTCACTAATGATCCAGCTTGTAGAGGCTGCCTAGAGGCAGAAAATAGTTCAAAACACGTACTGTGTGATTGCGATTTTTATTCTGCTCGCAGATTTGAATATTTGGGGTACCACTGTTTGGATTCCTGGAAAATGGTCGAGCATATCCTGAGACAACTGCTAAATTTAGTTTCGGTTATCGGGCTCTATTAAGTGTCCTATCGGGGACACTAGAATGGACCTGTGGTGGCAGTGCTTGCGTTCTAACGGGAGCCTGTCAAGTCAGTCATTCATTCAAGTAAACCAAAACCAGAATTCTACTTTTGTAACAAAAAGGGAAAGCATATCGATTAAGCTAGAAAATGCAGGGAATTCGATCCAACTTAAAATAAATTTAACGTTAAATCCAAATTAGATAACAACTGCTAAATTTCGTTTCGGTTATCGGGCTCTATTAAGGGTCCTATCGGGGACACTAGAATAGACCTGTGGTGGCAGTGCTTGCGTTCTAACGGGAGCCTGTCAAGTCAGTCATTCATTCAAGTAAACCAAAATCAGAATTCTACTTTTGTAACAAAAAGGGAAAGCGTATCGATTAAGCTAGAAAATGCAGGGAATTCGATCCAACTTAAAATAAATTTAACGTTAAATCCAAATTAGATAACAACTGCTAAATTTCGTTTCGGTTATCGGGCTCTATTAAGGGTCCTATCGGGGACACTAGAATGGACCTGTGGTGGCAGTGCTTGCGTTCTAACGGGAGCCTGTCAAGTCAGTCATTCATTCAAGTAAACCAAAATCAGAATTCTACTTTTGTAACAAAAAGGGAAAGCGTATCGATTAAGCTAGAAAATGCAGGGAATTCGATCCAACTTAAAATAAATTTAACGTTAAATCCAAATTAGATAACAACTACTAAATTTCGTTTCGGTTATCGGGCTCTATTAAGGGTCCTATCGGGGACACTAGAATAGACCTGTGGTGGCAGTGCTTGCGTTCTAACGGGAGCCTGTCAAGTCAGTCATTCATTCAAGTAAACCAAAACCAGAATTCTACTTTTGTAACAAAAAGGGAAAGCGTATCGATTAAGTTAGAAAATGCAGGGAATTCGATCCAACTTAAAATAAATTTAACGTTAAATCCAAATTAGATAACAACTACTAAATTTCGTTTCGGTTATCGGGCTCTATTAAGGGTCCTATCGGGGACACTAGAATAGACCTGTGGTGGCAGTGCTTGCGTTCTAACGGGAGCCTGTCAAGTCAGTCATTCATTCAAGTAAACCAAAATCAGAATTCTACTTTTGTAACAAAAAGGGAAAGCGTATCGATTAAGCTAGAAAATGCAGGGAATTCGATCCAACTTAAAATAAATTCAACGTTAAATCCAAATTAGATAACAACTGCTAAATTTCGTTTCGGTTATCGGGCTCTATTAAGGGTCCTATCGGGGACACTAGAATAGACCTGTGGTGGCAGTGCTTGCGTTCTAACGGGAGCCTGTCAAGTCAGTCATTCATTCAAGTAAACCAAAATCAGAATTCTACTTTTGTAACAAAAAGGGAAAGCGTATCGATTAAGCTAGAAAATGCAGGGAATTCGATCCAACTTAAAATAAATTTAACGTTAAATCCAAATTAGATAACAACTACTAAATTTCGTTTCGGTTATCGGGCTCTATTAAGGGTCCTATCGGGGACACTAGAATAGACCTGTGGTGGCAGTGCTTGCGTTCTAACGGGAGCCTGTCAAGTCAGTCATTCATTCAAGTAAACCAAAACCAGAATTCTACTTTTGTAACAAAAAGGGAAAGCGTATCGATTAAGCTAGAAAATGCAGGGAATTCGATCCAACTTAAAATAAATTTAACGTTAAATCCAAATTAGATAACTTAGTTCTGCGAACATGCTCCTTGCTAGAGTTCAAAAAAAAAAAAAATAATAATAATAATAACAAAATAATAACGCCAAATTATGACATCAGCCTTTAAAGTTAGAAATTGTATATACATTTTTCAACAGTTCAAAAAGAACCACAAGTAAGTGAATATAAAAGAGCAGAAATTGGATTTATATAGTTTACTTGCAGATTTCCAAATTTTCTTACATTTATTTTGTCAGAATTGCAACTTTATATTAGTTTATAAGGTTTTAAAGTGGAAAAAAAAGTAACATCATTAGCTTAATGTTTATAGTAATGCTTGAAAATTTTTAACCTCTATTACTCGACTAACTGTTCTTACTTTTAATGTTTCATATTTATACGAGTGACGAACGAAAATTTTTCATTTATTAGTAAAAGTAGCATTCCCAATTCAAGATTGAAAAATCACTTGAACATCTTGAGTGAGAGGGGAAAAAATTAAAACAAATTACCACTTGGTAGCAGAGGTTACACAAGTAGCAGGGGTTACACGTTGCTACTTGGATCTAAATATTTGTTTGTGAAAAGATTATCTAAACACTGTTGGAAATAAAAACTATTTTAAATTCCAAG